>JMQE01000288.1:0-44756 GCA_000731825.1 Hypocrella siamensis
CCCTTTTGGCCCCCCCCCCCCCTTTTTTTTTTCCTTCAAAAAATCCTGGGGAAAGAAAAGAAAAGAAAAGAAAAGAAAGCTCTTTGTTCTATATTGACCAAACCCTCCTTGAAGAACGCACATTTCTCGCCTGGCTACGCACCTCTCTCGCCTTCGCCTCCATCGGCGTCGCAATCACGCAGCTCTTCCGCCTCAACACCACCATCTCAGACGGCTCCGGCAGCTCGGGCAATCACACCTTTCGCAGGCTCGGCAAGCCCCTCGGCTCGGCCTTTCTGGCCATCAGCATCCTGACGCTGCTGCTCGGCGCGAGGAGGTACTTCCACGGCCAGGAATGGATCATCAAGGGCAAATTTCCTGCCAGCAGGGGCACCATTGTGCTCATGGCTCTGGTCGCCCTGGCCATCATGATTGTTTCTCTGGTGGTGGTGATTGTCATTCGGCCGGCTGCGGATGAGGACGACCTTGGATGAGTTGGATATTGGGGGGAGTTTGGGGGCGTAGGTTTTTTGTTACAATTGAATGGAGAGTGTTGATCGTTGTTTACATCTGGCGCATCGGTGATTTTGATGATGATGATGATGCTTGGGCTTGCTGATGGTAATTGAATTTCTCCTTTTGCGTCATCGGCACCTGTCCGAAAGGCACTGCGCGAGCTGCTTGCATCAACAAGTAGTATGTATGAGTGTATTGATGTACAAAGAATTAAAGAGCTTTGAGAAACACGGACAGAAGCGGTGGGTGAGGCAAAGCTGCGGGATTTCAAGCTGCGCACTCTTTGCTCCTAACCACAGCGAAAAGGAAATAAAAAAAATGAGAGCAGGTCGCAAATTCTGGTGTTTTTGTTTTTCTCACCAACAGAGCGAACAGAGCGGACACGGAGAATTTCGCTGGGTGGGGTCTTGGGCGAAAATACGTCAATACACCACCTGGTTTAGACTGGCATCTACTACATACATACATATATGGGAATCTCCTCGGTAAGGACAAAAGAAAAAAAAAGGTTCATGGAAGCTTGCAAGGTGAAAAATCACTAGTAACTCGGCAATTACCCTATTCAATCGACGCGGCTTGCTCGCGTGCACATTTGAGGGAAAAAAAAAATGCCCGGCAGAGAGGCAGTCGACGTCGCCTCGTTTGCCGCCGCGCAGCTCGCCCTGCTGCAACGCGAGCTCCAGAGCGAGGTTGACGAGACCAGCGCGCTCATCAACAGTCACAGCCCCAGCGGCCTCCAGAGGGCAGGACTGGCCCTCACGAACCTGGTCGTCTCGTCACAGCGCACAGGTTTCGCCGGCAGGACGCTGCTGGAGCTGAGTCCTGATGGCGCCACCTCTGCCACCGGCGAGATGCCCGAACACGGCATCCGCGCGGGAGACATTGTTCTGCTGGCTGATCAGCCGGCCGGGAGCGCCAAGAAGAGGGAGGTCAAGGAGCTGGAGAAGAGAGGCTCCAGGGGCGTCGTGACAAAGGTGCACAGGGCGTCTGTCCACGTCGCCTTGGATGAGGGGAGAGACGACGTGTCTTTCTCGGGAAGGGTCTGGATTGTCAAGTTGGCCGATGAGGTCACGTACAAACGGTGAGTTGCAACTCACCCGCGATCGATGAGAAAGAGAGAGAGAGAAAGAGAGAGGGAAAGCATCAAAGAGGAGAGCCGTGTTCTGACCAAACGTGGCCATCAAGAATGAATCAGACCATGGAGAGGCTACAAAAATTGGGCGAGACAGGGTATTCCACCTTCATCAGGGTCCTCTTTGGCCTCTCCAGCCCCTCACCTGTCTCTCAGGACCTCGGGAAAGACACAGCTCTTGATGGACTGGAATGGATTGATCCCGCCCTCAACGACTCGCAGAAGGATGCTATACGATTCGCCTTGGCCTCAAGGGAGATTGCTTTGATTCACGGACCACCAGGGGTGCGAGACTATACCGTCATGGAACATCTTCACATGACTTTCTTCGCCGCAGAGCAAGAAAAGAACAAAAAGAAGAACAGAAAAAAAAAAGTACGATGCTGACTGCCCGTCCGTTTAGACAGGAAAAACTCACACCTTGATCGAGCTCATTCTGCAATCAATCAAGAAAAAGCAGAGGGTACTCGTCTGCGGACCGTCCAACATATCCGTTGACAATATTGTCGAGCGCCTGTCTCCGCACAAGGTGCCCATCCTGCGTCTCGGGCATCCCGCCCGTCTTCTTCCGTCTGTTGTCAACCATTCACTCGATGTCCTGACAGTGACTTCGGAAGCCGGGGCCATTGTCAAGGACGTACGCGCAGAAATGGACTTGAAACAAGCTGCCATCAAGAAGACGAAAAGTGGCAAGGAGCGACGGCAGATTTATGCAGACCTCAAGGAGCTGAGAAAGGAGTACCGGGAGCGAGAGCGCAGATGCGTGAGCAATCTGGTGGCCGGGAGCAGAGTCGTCCTGGCCACCTTGCATGGCGCCGGTGGCTTTCAGCTACGCAACGAGGAGTTTGACCTTGTCGTCATCGACGAGGCCAGTCAAGCGCTCGAGGCTCAGTGCTGGGTGCCCTTGCTGTCCGCAAAAAAGGCCGTGTGCGCAGGAGACCATTTGCAGCTCCCGCCCACAATCAAGTCGTTGAATTCAAAACCTGGCGCCAAAGTTCAACATGATCAGACGTCAAAAATCAGGGGCATGACGCTCGAAACGACACTGTTTGATCGACTGCTGGCTCTCCATGGTCCGGGCATCAAGAGGATGCTTACGACCCAGTATCGGATGCATGAGAAAATCATGCAATTTCCTTCGGCGCAACTCTACGAATCAAAGCTTATTGCTGCTGACGCTGTCAAGACGAGGTTGTTGAGGGACCTGGAATATCAAGTTCGGGACAATGAAGATACGAACGAGCCTCTCATCTTCATTGATACGCAAGGCGGGGACTTCCCAGAGAGAAATGAGGATGACGACAAGGATGGACACGGAAAAGGCAAGGCTAGCTTGCACGGCGAGAGCAAGAGCAACGAGATGGAGGCTGCACTGGTTAAGCAGCAAGTTGGCCAGCTGGTGGACGCAGGCGTTCGACCAGATGACATTGCCGTCGTCACTCCATATAATGCACAAGTGAGCCTTCCTTTTCACTCGGTATCTCATGGGCTACGCACTCGTCATGGATCCTGGTCTAATTAACGGCAATTCCAGCTGGGCGTCCTGGCTCCTCTGAAAGAGGAATTCCCCGGCATTGAGCTTGGGAGCGTGGACGGATTCCAGGGTCGTGAGAAAGAAGCCGTCATTCTCAGTCTGGTCCGAAGCAACCCCGACGGCGACGTGGGGTTTCTTGGGGAAAAGAGACGGCTGAACGGTGCGATTGACATGTCGACCCCCTTTCTCTTGTCCAAAGCAGTCGTTGTAGCGTGCAAAACTCGTCTGACATCGACAGCTCAGTGGCCATGACCCGTCCGAAGCGATCGCTCATTGTGATTGGCGATTCAGATACTGTGAAAAGGTCAGAATATCACGTTCTCATCTTCTTCTTTTCCTCACAGAAACAGAAACTTGCCCGCCACTTGGCATCACCGTGACCACCTTGATGTGTGCTGACAAGTCGTGTGTCGTGCCAACAGGGGAGGTAAATTTCTGAAAACATGGATGGCTTTTCTTGAAGACCACGCAGACCTCCGATATCCCGACATGTCCGGAATAATGAACAGCAAGACATGAAGAGACGGATCCGGATGGGACTCGGACCATTCCCCACGGTACGACGCAGCAAGGGCAGCAGGGCAAGGAATGTAGATCAAACTGAAACGACTCGGGGACTTGGCCAGAACCGGACGCATCAGATTCAGCCAGAAAAGATGGGCAAGCCAAGCGATCGACAGAAGCCATCAGATTGATGTGCTTGGTATTGGATTCGGGGGTTCCGCGGGAAGCGGGATATCCGCTCGCTTGTCCCTGGTTCCTGGCACAGTAGCATTGGCAGCGGCTTTTCTGTCTGGCTGCGGGGAGGAGATGATCTGCACCTTTGCCGAGTGGCGTGTCTCATGGCAGCAACGTCTTCCTCCCACTTCTCCTTGATTTCCTTTTCTTTCGTTTCCGTGCCGCCGAGACGTCTTTTTTTTTCTTTTCTGGAACCGGAGCATCGTGCAGACATGATTCGGCGCGTCGCGCAATTTTGCCGCTTCAGAGGCGTCAGCTCCCTGGCCGAATTTCTGAAGCAAGGTCATCATCTCTTTTCTCTCTCGGCTTCAATTTCGACTTCCCCTCTAGACGAGTCAATAAAGTCAATAAAAACACCGACTTGAAGAAAGTCGCCGGAAAAGCTTGTTGCCTCTTTGGGATTAAGCCCGTTCTGTAGTTGGGCATCAAACTCCCGGCCCTCCCTCCATTAAATGCAGGGAGCTGGAGAATTACAGCATGCACAAAGCATGCACAAAGGACAACGTGCTCTGATCTCTGCCCGAGATTTCCTGTCCTTTGTTTTTTTGTTCTTTCTTTTTTCCATTTCCTCCGAGATTCGTCAATGGAAGTATGCTTGCATCATGACGCGCCACGACGAATAATCGCAGCTACAGTACGTACATATGCAGCTTGAAAGCGTAGGCCAAGACATGAAAACAGGAAAAGAAAGAGAGAGGGAGAGAAAGGTGAACGCAACAACGACCCAGACGTAGCACGCGGATCCTGCATGAGCAGGGGCCAGGCGTTCAGATCTGAAACGTCATCTGCAAGGCAGCAACGAATCAGATCGGACAGGCCTGGTAGGACAAAAAGGCGGCGAGCGAATGAAAATGTCGAGCATCGCGGAGCATGAGTATTGACGGATGCAGAGGTGGGGCGCTCTCTGAGTCAAGTCAGTTCGTGACTTCCCTGACAGGTTTATGCAGAAGCTTATTCGTTTGTATCTGCCACCCATTACAGTAGGGAAACCTCCCAAGTCAAGTGTCCATTTTATGCGAGCCAGACGATCCTTTTTCATCTCTGGCATGTATTGCGTACCTGCCCAACCCGGCCTGCCAAAAGCAAAATCCTCATTTGATGTGCCACAATGGGATTTGCGCAGAGTCCCCCCCCAACTCGGATTGCAAAAGGCAAGCCGAGGAGGAGACGGACGGCCTGGGAGGGGCAGCAACAAGTCGCAAGTCATTCGAGCTTTCATGGAGCTTCTGGGAACAGCCCAATGTGGGCGGCCAAATTGAGTCATGATGGGCAATGTCTGTCCAGACTCTGCACGCACGACATCCTGTCTGGTTTCGCGCCGTCGTGAGTCGTGAGTCAAGAGTCGTGAGTCGTGATGCGATGGCGTCGGCGTCGGCGCCCCTCCGAAACCATCGTCGGAAGGCTTTTTTCAATGCTTTCATCACGAATGTGCGCAGCAGCCCCTTGTCACTCTGCCTGTCACTCTGCCTTTCTGGTCTGGTCTGGTCTGGTCTGGTCTGGTCCGGCTGGTCTGATCAGGTTCAGTCAGCTCCGGTCAGCTCTGGTCAGTCATGTCCTGGCATGTCCTGGCATGTCCTGGCCTGCAGCGATCAATATCTTCGTCTGGTCACGTTTCATGCGTTGGCATCATCAATCCTCTAGAGTAGGAATGCACGGGTGAGTTTTATGCAGCATTCATCGGCCGCATTCATCCAGCTCCATCCTTCCCCAAGCTTGCATTTGCATTTGCAGCTCAACGAGCTGACCACACCCATTCCCTTACATTCACCACCCCCTCCTGCTTGCGCCTGCTCACACCAGTGCTTTCCTTTTTTTATACATTGTTGACTCTTCCGCACGAAAAGAAAAAAATTAAATATACAATCTGCTCCGTACGGAGTACACACAGCACACGCTTGCTTACACAAAGCAGGAGCTTACCAGATGTCATTTACTGCCAAGATCCATGACTTGTGGCAACCGATCTACCTTTTCCATCATGATCATGACGCTAGGAACGACCCGCCTGTAAACTCACGAGTGTAGGCTCAAGAGTCAGCTTCCTGTCCTTGATTCACGCCCTGCTGCCGAATATTCCCCCCCCCCCCCCCCCTCGTTGGCGTCGAGCTCAGCGTCCCGCTGAGTTCATCCTGTGGTTTCCCTCGTTGGCTACAAACAACCAGGAATCCTTCAGCTCACCTTTTCGTCTTGTCCTCGATTCTGTGCTCACTTGACTCTTTTCGTTCGACTTTCGTTCAGCCCCCAAGTACTCGTCGAGTTCCAAAATTTCCGTGTCGGCCCGGATCGACCTCGTCCAGGACCTCTTGTCACAATGCCATGGAAGCCGGCAAACGGTGCCAGCAGCCACAAGCCAAAATCGATTCGAGGCACAATATCCAGCCCCATTCCAATACCTGATCCGCTATACGAGGGATGCTCTGAGCAATGTCAGCCACAGGCGGGTACCGCGGTTGCTGATGCATGGCATTCTGCCGACAATGATGTAGAATTCGTCCCGACCTCTGGAGACTCTGGAGCAAACCCGACACAGAACTTGCATGTCGATTTGTCTGACAGCTCTCGGTCTTTTACGCCAATCCAAGCACCAACTTCGCCAATCCCAACATCTGCGACCACCTATGCGCCACCGGACACTTCTGCTAGAAGGCGGAGCCAGATTCGTTACTCTGCTCATCTGTCAGATGCTAGCGCTGATATTTCAAGTGAAAGAAGAAGCAGTCAGTCTCGACCGCCCAAAAAAAAATCAATGTTTCGATCGGCCCTCAGCAGGTTGTTTGGAGGAAAAGAAAAGACCAGAGATTCCAAACAATCGACGCTGTTGATGAATGGGGGGACGTCGGACGATTCCCCTTTCGCACCGAAACGCCAATATAGAAGCGTAAGTAACATGACTTTCAAGACAACGAGCTGGGCATGTCGACTGATGGCTGGAGGAGCAGGATCCGGTTGATAGAAGGTCAAATTACGGCAGCATTGAACTGCCAGGGCGAGCCAGGTCTGCGCCTACCACGGAGCACGATCATCCGCTACGGTCTAATTCAATCGGCCCTGAGGATGTGTTGCTCATTCATAGCGCTCGAAATTCTATGAGCGCAGAGGAAACGCTTGCCGGCAACTCTCTGAACGTCTTTGAGCCCCTGGCAGACACAGCTAGCCCTTGCGAGACCAACGGCTCGAAGCTCGCAGGTCTAGTGACTCGAGCCCTAGGCTCCGACGATCATGGCAGCCATCAGGTCGCTCTGGGCAATGATGACCCCAGCGAGATCGGCCGGGCAATTTCAAGTGACTCCCACGGTCCAAGGCGTCGCTCAAAGAGCACATCAGTGATGCCAAGCGCGGATTTCTCATCTCCCGCGCAGCATGTGGCCCGACGACGCAGCGCAGAGATACAGCACTGGAGAGAAAGTCACGCTACCCCGTACGCGTCTCCGACCTCGACGACAGTAGAGGCTGAAATAGTGCAGCTGGCCGCCGATAATTCTAGTGACGCTGAGTTACTCTTGGCGGGCAGCAAAGGTGCGCCAACAGGCGAAGACGCTCGCGTGGATCCAGAGAAGCTTGAGACAAAAGTTCGAGGCCGGAATAAATCCGTGCATGCTACGGACGTCTTGGAACACACCGGCGCAGACATTCGAATCAGCTCCCTCGAAAAGAGAATGAGCAGGTTGGAAGGCATTGTCTTGCAGCTTTGCGAAGGCCTTCCGGCGCTTCGTGATCTGTCAAACAGGACCAGTCCGCTGCCTAATCCGCGCGAGGCGCGAGCACATGCTGAAGAGCACTCCGACTTTAATCCAGCTCTGCCGCAGCCCATTCATGCTAGAGAACCACGTCATCGCACAAGCCCCTCGTCTGCTCCTCGCTCTGACACATCAAAGACAGCGTCGGAGGAGAGTTTTGGAGAGACCAACCCCAGAACAGGCGTGTCAGCACCCATCGGCAATGAAGATGAATTGGTGTTTTTGCCGAGCGATTCTCGAAGCACGAAGAGATCTGCCGTTTGCTTGTCAGACGAAGTTTCGTTTGAGAACTTTACCAAGCTAATAGCCCTTCTTGAAAAAGAGCGGTCAGCACGAGACACATTGGATGCTCAAGTAAGGAACTTGAGTCGACAAATCCAGCAAATAAATCGAAGCTTGGCGTTCGCGAACACGGATAAAAGTGACTCCCCTTCCTTGGCAAGATCTATGGGTGAAAGGTCAGTGTTTGACGACGATGACGAAGACGACGACGACGACGACGACGACGACGACGAAAATAAAGACCGTCGACTGACAGCAACTCAATACGCTTTCAACACTTTGAAGCTAGATGACTCGGGGATAGCCACGGAAGCCCGGTTAGACGATGAGTACTCGGAATCGTATGTGACGCCCGTCGAGGCTGGCAGCCTCACTGGCGAGGACTACACAAGGGGCAGTCACGTCAAGATAGTGACTGTAGCCAGCAAACCGTCTCCATCGCATGTGACCCGGGGTCGGTCATCGATGGAGATGGAGCAAGTCTTTGCGAAACCTATATAGGTCTATTCTCGGCTGAGGCTCGTTTTCTCTTGTTTTCATTTGTTTTCTCCTTCTCTCCCGTCCCTCTCTCCTTTTTTGTTTCTTTCTTTGATGGATATTTCATGGGCATCCAATGTAGGACACTGGCATGACTGCATCAACCCAAGATTTTGAAACGCGTCTGGAGTGGGGCTTGCTGCTGTCGTTTATCTCGCTGCTGCGAAGAATGAGTGGCCTGTATTTTTTTCGACGTCGTTTAAGAAGATAGGCTGAGCTCAAACATCTGCACCCTGTACGGGGAGAATTACCATCATGAGCGCCTAATCGTCGACTGGGCTTCTGCAAGACAGTGACGAACAAGATCCATAAAAGGCCTTTGAATTTTGATTTGGAAGTCGTTCGTGCCCCTGACGAGACAAAATCTCTTGTTCAATTCAATGCGATATACAATCACAGCTCTGAAAGCCTCGGGTAATAGGTACAGATCACAAATGATATGATTGAGTATGATTTCTAGCCATATAATTGAAATGACACGCGTCTCTACCGACGACTTTTTGTGTTTCTGAAAACGGCTTCTAAATACGTTTGACATGACTTTTATCCTGGATATTTAACTCCGGAAAACGGGAGAATTTTCCATGGAAAGAGAGAAAGAAAGAGGAGGGTTTGGTGTGAGATAAAGGCTCAGGAGGAATGAGTAGCATCTTTGATGCCCCAGCTCCCCACCAGTGCCATGGAGTCATCATCACCGGCAGCCAGTCTCTCGTCGTCGAGGGTGTCTGAGAGACAGGTCCAGGGATCGCGGGCGCCACCCCATTTCAACAGATTCATCTTGAGGCGCTCGCCGTTCTCGCGGTTCACGGCCGCGCCAGCGTCTCCGGAGCGGAAGACGACACGCCAGACGCGCTCGGCCAGGACCCGGTCAAATAGGTAGCTGTAGTAGGTACTTCCGTAAGAGTGCAGATGGCCGAAGAAGCCTTGCCAGCATGTGTGTGGGGGATCTTTGGGCCCGAGAGTGTACTTGTGCTGAAGCTCATGGAAGATGCGGGTCGACTCGAAGCTGCCCACGTCGTGAGAGGAGGAGTGGTAGGCCTGGTCGATCATGGCGAGGAGGATTTGGTGCTCGGTGTCGAGGCCCTCGAAGCGCTTCGACACCTTGATGCGTTCCTTGACGAGGTCATAAGGGAGCGGCCGGTCGGTTTTCCAGTGACGTGCGAACAGCGACAGCACGGTAGCATCGGCGGCAAAGTGCTCCATAAGGGTGGACGGCAGCTCAGCAAAGTCGGTGGCGCATCTAGTGCCCGCGACGTTTTGGAAACTTGTGCGGGCGAGGATGGAATGCAGGGCGTGACCCATTTCATGGAACAGCGTCTCGACAGAATAGTACGTCAGGAAGGCGGGTTCGCGGGCCGAATCGCTCTTGGGGAAGTCACAGACCAGCGCTATGGTAGGAATTTGCTTGACCTTTCCGTCTGGACCGCGCGAGATTTCCATGCCGTCGTTGGCCGCTTGTTCGGGCGTGTCGAAGATGGGCGCGGTCGAGAGCATGGCCTCGCCTGCCTCTTCGACTTCGTCGGGCAGAATCTCTCGGGAGCACCGGACGGTGAAGTGCGCCGGGTTGGGCGACTTCTGTGGCCGGTAGAACAGGTCACAGTAGAGGACGGCCAGCTGCTCTCCATCGTCCGACATGACATCCAGGCGCTTTACGTCTGGGTGCCACACCTCGCCGGGGAGAGGCTCGCGCGGCTCGAACCGCACGCCGTACAGGCGATCAAACAGACGGGACAAGCCCTGCATGACGGTGCCGACGGAGAAGAATGCGGTTAGCTGGTCCTCGTGACGAGCCCGCGAGCGCATCTCGGCACGCATCTTCTCCATGTAAAAGTCTCGGTCCCATGCCTGGAGATCGACCCTGGGCATACCCAGTCTCTCGCGCTTCTTATTGGTGAGCTGAGAAAGCTCCTGCCGCACCGTCGGCGCATTGTGCTCTCGAAGTGCGAGAAGGAACTTCATGACCGATCCTGGCGTCTTTGCCATCATCCTGTCCTTGAGGGCCATGTGCCCGTGGCTTTCGAAACCTGCGAGCTTGGCCAGTTCGGAACGGAGCTTAAGCATCGACTCGAGCTTGTCAATGGTGCTACGAGATGCGGTGCGCTGTGCCAGATAGATTTGCTTGCGTGTCTCCTCATCGTAGACGCTCTGCAGGGCGGCCGCGGCTTCAGAGCCCGTTGTGGCAATGGATATTTGAGAGCGGACCTTGAGGGTGGCCGCGAGTCCAGGGTACAGTCCGTAGAAACGGTGCGATGGTAACGTGACTTCTTTTACCTCGGGCTCCATGTCCTGTACAAAGGCAGATCCGATATCGCTGATTCGTGACGAAAGCTCAACAAATCTGTCTCTCGCTTTCTTGGGTAGATTGACTGCCGACTTCGTGAAGTCCAGCTTGAGCAGCTCGGCCACTGTCCTCTCCTCTCTCGACCAAGCATTGGTGACTTCGGGTCGCGACAATGCCTGGCCCAGCTGATCATTCAACCCCGTCATGGTGTTGAGCTGGTTCATGTACTGATAAACCATCGACCACGCACCGGCGGCGGCCTGTTGGAATCGAGTGTCAGGATGCGTCATACGCACGAAGTCGGACAAGTCAAGTACCCGACAAAGCAAGTCACTCAGCCGATCCAAATCCTTGACGATGCCCTGATATTGCTCTGTTGTTGAGGCACTTAGGACTCTTTGAACAAGGCGCGTTGCCTTTTCCAAATTCCTTTGCGCAAAGACGAGAAACCCATCGGGACTCGTGAGGTATTGATTCTTGAAGAGACCGCGATTCCTTTTGAGACTGAAAGATGGGAATGAAAGACCTGAGGGAGCATCGAACAGATGTCGCAAGACAATATCGTCATGGCGGGAGCTCACAAGATGATGAGCTGGATTCGGAGCGCGGCTCGCCTCTGCAGAGGCCGTCGTCAAGCATCGCTGCTGACCAAGAGCTGTCTTTTTATTGGTCGTCGTCGTCGTCGTCGTCGTTGTCGCCTTGGTCGTCTTGGTCAACCGGGTATAGGTGCTTGAGTTGGTCACGCGATGGACACACCTGGTGCAAACCCAGAGACGGCTGCTTCCGGAATTCAGCATTCTGGACGACGGAATGCTATCGAGACGAGACGCGAGGCAAGTGCGGTGACATTGAATTATAGAAACTAAGGAATGAAAAAGTAAATAAGTTGACTGTCAAGAAGAGGACCGCTGAGGTCAGGTCATTCCGTGTGGAACGGAAGAGGAAGCTGATGGCGGAGGGAGGTTGCGCGGATGGGAGGGAGCAGGAGTAGGAGCAGGAGCAGGGGTCATGCCCTGCAAGGTGGCGTCGCGCTTTCCCAGACTAGAAAGCTGCCCACCTACACTGGGATTCCCCCCTCCGTCTCATTCCGTACAGTACTGTAGGCGGTGAGAAGTAGGACAGCCGACGTCGGTTCCGCCCCGTTTCGGCATTGTCAGCGAAACTCATTGCGGTAGGCACCTACATGAGCATCTACCATTTTCTTGTCCTGTTCTCTTCCCTCATGAAGGAGCTGAAGGGGGCGTTCATGGCTTCATTGTTGGTCGAGGCCTCATTTGGTTGGCATGCATTAATGAAAGATGAAAAGATTTGACTTGGCTGTATTGAGTGATGAGATGCAGCTTCATTTGCTATGCAACTTTTCCCTTCCTCGCTGCACCATTCTGATGCGTCAGCAGCCAAGAATATGGATTCGTAAAATACAAATGAGCAAGCTTCATCGGCATCATCTGTTGACGAGGCCCAGGCGAGAACTTCAGGAACAAGCGGATTGACTTTGTTAGGCTGTCACGTGCACCTGCCAGCGTCTGGCCGGCGCCTAGTAATACATACACCCACTGCAGGTGCTCCCTACGGAGAAGATGGCGCCCATTGCCGGATGCACTAGTCCGAGACTGACGGACAACCTTTTACCACCGCCTCCCTCCCGACGGTCTGGCAATCGAACGGACAAATGGCCGCAAGAGTGCCGCTGCAACGGGTAAGAAGTACAGTTACATGAGCTATTTCCTCTTTGCTCGTCTTGTTGACGGGAAAATATGTCTTTGTAGCGCCTCCTCGCGCCGTTGGCAACAATCGCCCTAGGTGGATTCGCTCTTGCTCCAGCCGTTGTTTTGGCCGAAGGCATCGCAGACAAGGTTCGTCACCTCGACCTGGGGCAAACACGACTCCATTGACGCTGGTGGCGCAGAAGAAACCCATCTACGATGACTCGGATGTCCTTCCTTCCAGCGATGCGCCGATTCCGCCCGGCCCTCCCAGGTATCTTCAGCCAGACATCTCTTCTCCAGCCGCCGAGCCGGAGCACAACAAGGAGAAGAAGCCACGCGGCCCTTCCCCTACGGAACGACTAGCTGTCGAGATTGGAAGAGCCCGCTTGGCCCTCTACCGGTTCGCTGTGTCCGCCGAAACTAAGGTCAACGAGACGATCGACTCGGCCTTTCATCTCGAGCAATCCTTCACAAGCACCATTGCTGCCCTCGCCCCGTCGCGTGAGAGCGGCGAGAAGCTCATGCCAGGCACAATCTACGTTCTTGTTGCCGCCATGGCCGGCAGCATCATCACTCGTCGCAGCAACATACTCTTTCGAAGCACGGTCCCCTTGGCGTTCGGCATAGGGGCCGGCTGGGCCGTCTTACCGGTCACGATGCGCAACATTTCCGACCTGGCGTGGAAATACGAGCAGCGGTTTCCGGCCATCGCGGAGACTCATGTTTCTATTCGAGAGAGCTTGAGGAAGAGCGTGAGCTTTGCCAAGGTGCATAGCCAAGTTGGTGTGCAGTACGTGGATGATAAGGTGACGGATGCGAGGGAGGCTGTGGAGGATTGGGTCAAGCAGGGTAAATAGACGGGATGGGAAAGAAACTTAAAGTTTCCTGATTTGGCGAAGCCAAGACTTGCATTTTGCCTTCTTTTTACCCTTGCCCTTGATAGATTGTACCATCAGCTAGAGAGGAACATGACTGCAGTCGGAGTGCAAGTTTTTTTTTTTGGACTTTTTCAAACTTCGAGATGACGACTCGGGGGCAGAGCATGGATTGGATTAAAAGCGAGTAGATGCCACGATGGGATCAAATTTCAAAGTTCCTTGACCAGAGGATCTCTATGTTTACATCTAACAGAGTAATCAGTACACACCGGTATATATTGTCATTGCATTCAGACGGCCGAAGCTACGGCAGCCGGCTCATGTTTCGTCTGAGAAGCAGCGTTCCGCTCAGAAAGCGGCTTTCGGTATTCGTTTTGTGCCCGCGTTCCGGCCATGTCGCCACCTGCAGCCAACGCGCTGGTATTGTTTCTGCTGCCTTTCTTGGACTTTCCCGCCTTAGGCTTGTCGAGGCCCCTTTGTGTATCCACGTCCTGCGCCTGACTGAGAAGATGTAGCAGTCCCAAGGCATTGCATAGATCGGTGTAATTCTTGGCCTGTTGGAGGGAGGTGTAGACCTTGGCCTTGCCCGGCACCATTTGCGCCAGGAGATATTTGGTGTTGCTGAAACGATTGCTCACGTCCATGGAATATGTCACGTACTGCTCTACCACAGTTTGCCAAGGTAAGACCCCCCCTTCGACCTCTCTTCGAAAGCAGCTAGGATTCTTCTCTGCCGCAACGGCAATCATGGCCCCGTCGGCACCATACTCGTGTGCGAGTTGAATGCCCTCGTCTCTCGACCCGACGTCGCCGTTGAGTAGGCACGCCACTCCGGCCTCGCGGCAGATGTCTGCAATCATGCGCAATTGGCCGCGAATCGCGCGCTCTCTCGGTCTCATCGATGGTGTTCGACAATGCACCGTCAGTCCTGTGATGCCGGTGGCCACGAGTCTCCGCACCAGAGCCTCCGTTTCGGCAGGCGACTCCAAGATGCGAATCTTGACGCTGATGCCGACCTGAAACTCCGGCACAATATTCTTCACTAATGTCTCCAGGATGGCTACCAACTTGTCCGGAGTCCGGAGGAGGGCTGCGCCCATGCCGCCACTGGTGCTGAAGGGTTTGGGACATCCGGCGTTGACGTCGATGCCTGCAACGTCGGCGGCAACGAGGCGTGCAGCCTCTACCGCTCGCTCGGGATCCGCTGTGCCGATTTGGAAAATCAGCTTCTTGGCTTCCTTTTCGGGGAAGATTCGGTAGATGACACTTTCTTTGGTATCGGCCGGGGGCGCTTTCTGGCCTTGGGAGGACTGTCGTGTCCATTCGACCACTCGAGTCTCGGGATCGTAACGTCTTGTCGTCCCAATCATGGCACGATCAATGGTTTCGGGACCTGAGGCATCAAGCATCGCGCTTCATCAGAATTTTTATCGTCCTTGGTTCGTGCCGATATGCCACGCACACGCACACAATCACTCACCCCATACAAGATCAGCTCCGTAGTGCAGTGCCATCAATCTCGAGGGTAGCTCGCCAGAGCGCACCATGGGCGCCAGGACGACTTTGCCTCGATAATCGGCGCCGCGACAGGGAATGGGGACGCGGCATACCTGGGCAGCCATGATTTTCTTCAAGAAGGATGACAGCATGCCCGTGCAAGCTGTCAAGACACTACATGTTTTGTCGATAGATCATGACATCGACGTCTCGCATCGTGGGACAAGGCACTCGGGCGACAGAGGCGGTGATTGTTGCCTTATCGATCAACCGACGTGCACGTTGCTGGGGGCTGAAAGAATGAATTGCCGAAGAGGGATTTTTTTTTTTGCTCCCCCCCCCTCCATTGTCCTGCGTAGTGGGGCAGTTTGAAGCCAATTGCCGTCAATCAAGCAGTAGGGGCGTAGTGGGGATCCAATGGCAGCCGCGATCGATGAGCAGACGTGATCCGACAGCTGTGTCTTACATCCAAGATGCATGTGTACTACATATGTAGTACTATCATATCATGGCTGCAATTTGGAGTCATGGCCGAGAAGCGAGACAGACATCAATGCACTGCGTCTTTGTCGCTCAGTGAGTGCACCTGCTGCTTCATGCCCAGGATATTTGCTCAGGTACGAGCCTATGCAGGTACCTACGTACCTACTGCGTAGACACAGACAGATACGGTATCAACCAAGGGCTGACCCAAAGGCACTTGTCACCTTATCAAATCCACACACACACATACACACACACGCGCGCGCGCGCGCAGTCCTTGCGCTTGAAGGATTCGGCAAAGTTCGGAGGAATCGGCAGGTGGTCACAGCATGGTGTCCATTGTCACGTTTGAGGTTTGAGATGGGCAACCAGTCAGTCGTCCATGAAGCGGGCCCGTTTGCGCGCCGAAGTCGCCAGTGCCTAGCGGGCCGAGACCTAAAATAGCTAAAGTGATAAGTAAAAGCAGCTGTGGACATGCTGGGCGGGAACTGAGCTGTGTCGCCCCAGGCTGCCGGCTCTGCTACAGGGGTCCTTGGGCCCTTTGCACCAGGGTATGTCCTCGGCACTCTGAGAGCATCTTCTCAACCGGCACCTTCCATTGGATCCCAGCTATATTCGTGGCGCCTTCCATTTGATCGAGCAGGGGCAAGCGCCTTGACCGCCGGCCATCGGCCAACCCTGCCACCTGTAGGCTGGCAGGTATCAAGACCCTTCTTGTCACACCGGAACGGCAAAGTGGCAGTTGCGTGACAAACATTTGATACAATCCATACCTGCTACCTGCCTGTACGAATAAGTGCAGGTGCGCAGTCACGCCAGTAGGTGCTAAGAATGACTAGCGATCCCAAGTGATGGTGTTTCCCCACGTGTTAACCGTGTTACACGACCGACGGCGCACATCAGCCCCTCCAACCCACGTAGCTGCCGTTAGTCGCCTGCTTGCTGACCTAGGTTAGCCTCCCTCGTGTGCATCTCACTGCCACGTCTGCCCTTTACATCATATCGTCCTTCGTTTGGACCCTTCCGACTTCCTCAACCAACACCTTAAGTGGATTTTACTGGACCCATCTCATCACAGGCCAGGTGGAGGGCCGCCGGTCCTCTCGAAGCCGTGACTTTCGAAGCTTCAATGTTACAGGAGGTCGGACAAGTGACAGCACTACCATGGAGAACGAGCCGCCATCCTTGGACGACGGCCGGTCATCCAGGAGAGGTCGCTTGATGGGCAAATTCTTTGGCAAAGACAAGAAACAGGACACCTCGGCCGCCACGCTCGATGCCTTCCTCCACAGCTCGGCTGACCAGCTGGAAGTCACCCATGCTCCGCCGCCGCCGCCGCCGCCCTCACTACCCAAGCTTGCTAGGCTCGACACCACGATATCTCGTTACCCCCAGGCTCTGGCTGTGAATCAGCAAGCACAGCAGAATCGCCCCATGGCGTCGGCCAGAGCTGATATGCGATCACCCAGGAAAAGCCCCCGACCGAATAAGAAAGGCATGGTTGTTCGCTTTGACGACTCATATCCCGAGATTATTGGGGAGGGCGGCGACGAGTCTGAGATACCCGTTGCTGAGATTGGCAAGAGGAAGAGAGCTCAGCCGCCGCCCGCGCCGCCCGCGCACCGCTCTCCAGCGCTCTCCTTGACACGATCTCACGGACCTACTTACCCCCCGGGATCACAACACGCCGTCCCTTCCTACGGGGGCTTCAGTACAGCCAGTGCCGGTACCAGTGCGGGGGGAAACGTAGCCGCGAACAAAGACGATGATGGGTTCTTCCAGCCGAAACCCCTGGCAAGAACACAGACCGGTTATTCATCTATATACGAACCAGAGGATGAGCAGAGACCATCTCTAAATCCACCAGCTGCGGACACCCAGAGAGGCGGCACCCAGAGAGGCAGCAACAGCCCTCTGATTCCTGGACGTGCTGCATCGGCCAAGTTTCTGGGAGCCTCTGGGAGGCGGGATGAGCAAAGACGGTCTTTCATAGAAATTCACCAGGCGCAAATGCGAGAGGCAGAGGGTCAAGCCTTTGCACAAGCTGCCAGGTCAGCAAACACAGCGTCGCAGCGCGACTGGGAGGATAATGTCCAATCGGCAGCATCATACGCACACGACTCGGTCGACTCCTACCACCAACCATCAATTTCGCCCGTGCTGCAAACGCAGCAGGAAGATTTGGATTACAGTCCGGCTGCTTCCATATCTTCTTTGGCTTCTAGTGTCTATCCATCGTCGAGCCCGCCCCAAGCGTATCCATCAGACGGGCAATTTAGCGCTGTCTCGAGTAATGGAATGGACGGCCCGGAGCAGTCAATGGCTATCAGAACGGCATCGGTCAGGCACCACGATGTCGCCGGCACTACTCGGGATGACGCACAACACTCCAAGAACATTAGATCCCCATCAGTCAGGCGTCACGATGCCGCCGGCACCACTCGAAATGACACTCAGCATCCTATGGCCATGAAGTCCCCATCTGTCAGACGTCGCGATGTCACTGCCACCACTCAAGATGACAGATACCATCCCATGGCCATGAGATCTGCATCAGTCAGGCACCATGATGTCGTGGACACGGGGGGAGACGACGCCCTCGGCGCGTTTGTGGGGGGAACCAAGCACTTATTCGAGATTTTTCGTCTACATGCTGAGACGATCCGGCCCCTGCCGACATGTCAGCCCAAAGAGTGTGCGCGTGCAGCGTTGTGGTGGTTTCTCAAGGGCAGGATGGGGCTAGAGCAGGCCGTCCGAGACCGTCCAAGCTCAACTCAGGTTCAGAGGCAAAATGAAATTGACAGGCAGCAGGCGTACGCGAACCTAGCCAAAGGATATTGGCTGTGCCAAGAGGCCATTCCAGAGATTACCGCCGCACAGCGGCTGCCTCCTGACGCAGAGGTGGCTGCAGTAGCCCAAGGTCTGATTTCGGCCCTGCGTAAACTATCCCATTCGATGAAAAGGAATGGTTTCCTCCCTCCGGTAGAGCCTTTCCTGCCTCAGATGATTGACAAATCAATTTGGCTCGAGTATCCTGCCCTGAGTCAGGATATGGTTGCCCTCTTGTCCGGAAATTGGGCCTCTGGCTTGGCTGCGATGCAGCAACCCATGTCCACCCTACAGCTTCTTGATGCCCTACCCCTCGGCGACTCGATGGAGCATTTCAGCTACGGTCGTTTCATGGCGGATGTATTCCTGACAGAACAGGGACGTGAAGCACAAAGGCTTCTCCTGCCGTGCATTCTGTCCGTGACTCGGTCGCAAAGTAGCACTGGCCTTTGTTTCGTCATTGCCAGCCAGAATAGCAGTGTGCAGCTGACAGTTCAAGACGACCAAAAGACAGGGCCGGTGTGGAATGACGTGCGCTGGCAGAGCAATAGCGGTGCCATGGACATACGCTTGCCCCGAGGATTCTTGCTGGTGGTCCAGCTGAACCAAAACGACTACAAGACGGCGTGGAACATGTACGACTTCGGCGCCAACGTGCGAGAGATGTTGCACTCCCGGAGTGACGAGCTCGCCGTATTTCGAAACAACCTGCGCTCCTTTCAGTATCTTGATGCGGATCCAAGGTCACGCGTCTTCCCCAAAGAGTCTGTTGCTCAATGCGACGTAGCCCTGTTCGAGAAGATTTACAAGGAACCCGGTCCGGCAGGCCTACGTCACTGGCATTGTGGCTTCCGCATCGCCGTTGTCACAGGTTCTCGGACAAGGACACTCAGCGGTGTCCAGCACAACTTCTCGCCGACTCTACCGGTACAGTTTGGCTTCTTCAGGGCGGACGGAGATGCGCCTGGTCTATCGCTCAAGTTCGTCAACGGCCGACAAAAAGGTCAAATGGTGTTTGTATTCGGCGACGAGAAAGAACGGATCAGGTTTCATACTCTCTTGACAGGCACTGCAGTAGTTCACGACGCAAAGATCTTTGCCAGCGCTCCTCTCAAACGGTTTCTCGTCTCTCAGAGCATCCGAGAACCCATCGGAGTGCCGCCGTTCAGCCGCATGCCCTGGAAGGCCGCGCGCGTTGTCAACGACGAGTTCAGCTCCAAAGGAGATGTGCCTCCCACCGTCCTCGCAGACAAGCTGAAGGTTGTTCTTGAGTATCAGAATGGAACAGTCGCCGACCGCGTCAACGTTGCCCCCGGTGAGCTGCGGATGCGCCTCGAGGTATCGAACGCCAAGATTCTACGAATTTTGCGCCAGCCTCAGCAGGACATAACCATGTCGGTTTCGGAGGCACAGGTGCCAAAAGAGCTGCCCATAAATCTGGCCGACGCGTTGCAGCTTCTCAAGGCCAATCAGACGATCCGCACCTACGAGTTCAACAACCTGAAGGATCTGCACGACTTCCAGGCGGCGCTGACCGGATTCGAAGTCATCTTTGATGCGCTCGCGACAACATTCGCCATCTCCAGACGACGCATGGTCGTTCCAATACATAAGAAATGGGAAGCGGGATACACCAGAATCCAGGTTGTCAGGATGGAAGACAAGCATCTGCAGCTACTCGCATTCTTTGAAGACTTCCAGCACGGCCATTGCATGAATTTTGTTTTGAAAGGGACCGACGTTTACGAAACCTTTCACCGGGGTAGCAAGGCGGGAGTCAGGTTTGTCGATGCCAAATTCCCCTTGCCACGTGTTCCAGTGGACAAGGATGGCGACTTCGATGACATGGCATTCGTCTGCCTTGATCTACCAGATCTCCCCGGCGAGCATGATGATATCTTGATTCTGTTTGAGAATGAAGCCGGTGAGCACCGACATGTGCGCTGACAAGATTGCATCAGAAGACTGACAAGCCATGACCTAGACCGAGACCTTCTTTCCAAGTGTCTTCCGGCGCCTGCCAGGGGCTCGTCAAGGATATCATCACGACTCCGGTGAGCAGGTAGATCATGTTCAACGGTTCAGTCATCTGGATCGCGGAATTCGCACTCGCCATCCTTGATGGGAAATTGAGTTTCTTGGGGAGGGCTGGCATCAACAATGTCCTGAACGGATGCTCATACCTTGATCAGTCCCAGATCGGTCCCAGGTCAGTCCCAGGGTAGCCAGGCGGCGAGTCTTTGATGGATGGCGTCTGGATATCACACGGCCAAAACTTTAACACATGTCCGTCTTTTTTTTGCCCTTGCACAACTGCCTTTTCTTCTCAATTCTTCTGGAAAGGTGTTGCCAGTCCCAACGAGTGAGCGGGTTTTGACAAGCACCTCACTGATGCCAACAAGGCTTCGGATGTCTCGAACAGTCGTGGACTGGCCAATGGAGGACGATGAACGGGCGGAGCAGGGAAGGCAAGTGGTCCGATGCGTGCTCGCCATCAGAATTGCGTCAACGGAAAGGAAAAAGACGTGGAAAAAGACGTTGAGATGTGGTCACAGTGCCAGGGTCACGGACCACAATGTTGACTTCTGAGTCCTGCTGCCCTCGATTCATACATTGTCGACGTTGCGAGGGTGCTTTGTTCGCTGACTGTATCACGCATGAGACGAGGCGGCTTTCTTGGAACCTGCGATGAGTCTTGAAATGATTCGCAGATTTTTTTCAAATCTTTTTTTCCCTGAAGGCGGAGGTGAATGACCGCGCCTGGTTTGGGACGGTGGTGATTGTGACTAATTGTTTTTTTGCTTCTGGAGGCATCACGACTCGTTCATCTGATGCATGTGTGCGGAGGTCTGGAGCACATGGTCATTGATTTCCTAGATGACGCTCACGAGAGGCAAAGAGAATTTGCCAATGACTCCCACGAAACGTATCTAGCAGGGTATGTATATATCTTCCTACATACTAGGTACCTGTCCGTGTCTGTCGTAGGCAGTGTATACCCAATGTACAAGGCGGGTAGCAGACAGGCCCAGTTTCTTGCGTGCTGGAAGTTCAATTATCTACCGACATACCTACCGACGCATTTGCCACCGGCGCACATCGGGAAGCTCACGGGTGGCATTCAGTCCAGCAATGGACGCGAGATACACCGCTGCTTCGCCTTGGCGTCGCTTGTGGTACTTGGCCATGGTTTCATCGGCAGCCGGCCGTTCGCTTGTATGGGTCAATGATATCAAAGAGAGAGAGCGTTCGCGTTGTACCATCCATCCCGACGAACCTACCAGATGATTTGCTGGTTGCGATTGAACGTCGAGGATCCCGTTGAAATCGCTTAGTCGGGCGACACAAATTCGTTGTTTGCATGACATTTGATCGCGATTGAATCACGTGCAGAGCATGCAACGGTTTGGGCTTGTCATACAGAGAGGATTAGCATAAATATCCGTCTCGTCTGTCTCCTTCCATCCCCTTTTCTTGTCCTTTTCTTCCTTGTCATGGATTATGTCCTCTTTACACGGGACAAGCTGTTGCTTGACAGACGAATTTTTTTTTTTTTTAAATTCACTCGAAAATTATGTCGACGAATTTACGTCGACAAGGACTACATGTACCGCCTCCCACGATGCGGCGCCACGATGTTCTCCTCTGTTGCGGGTGTTGCGGGCACAGGCCAACTGGCCCTTTGTTTTGGATCAGCCTCACATGTCAGGCATCCCTAGGGCATCGTTTGTTGTGCCCTGCCCTTTTGGGCACGTTTCGCACACTGTCTAGATAGTTGAATCAACCAACATCTTCATGCCTTTATAGGTTATGAGCCCTCGTTACCACGACCTGGAGATGGCTCGGTCGATTGGACAGCCAGAGCGTTAAGGCCCGCCACCATCCACCCTATGGATCACGGGTTAGATGCCCTCTCTCCTCTCTATCAGAGATGCACGACTCAAATCTGGAGGCTCAAACAAAAACACGTCTAATCACGAGCAAGACAGCCTTCAAGATGAGACCCTCTATTTACTTAAGCTTCAAACGAAAAACATCTTTGGTGTTATGAGACCCATTAATCTTAAGATCTCACGTTCGCCTACAGCTAATGCCTTCTTCAAGGCTCTGTATGGATGCGAAATGACTGGATCCCGCAGGTGCACGTCCTGTCAGGAGGGAAAAGGCCCATTCTGTGGTTGTTTCTCTGCGAAGCCGAAACACGACGACCAGAATCAACCTGTTCATTCACGCCTTAATATGCCCTGCCCTGCGCCCATATTATCCTATCGCGGGTTGAAGCCGAAGAAACGTTAAGAAAGGACGATATTCTAGAGCGTTGGTGGCTGCGGAAGCCGCTTATAAGCTTCTGATTTGATTTATTCAGCTGTCATATAGAAAACAAACCTCACGATGACCTTACAGGACGCCTAAGGGCAATGGCTTCAAATTCGTCACCCTCATCCAATTGACCGAATCCAACGCCGCCGCCCGGCCGATAATAGCAAACAACACCAAGGATCAAGCAATTCAGCAAGTCTCACGCAAGATCAACTGCCTCATTCTCAGAGGCCTCGTCGCCCGCCTGCCCCGAGTCTTCGAAGGTCTGCAACGCAAGCTGAGCGATTCCAAGGCAGTCATCGCAGGGTTCGAATTTCCGTGTGATAGCAAGCCAAAGTCAAACAACAAGAAGACAGGCATTCAATCAAGGCACGCAGGGCTTGTTCGTCGAGGAATTTATCCCTCAGACGCAGCCGGCGTCACAGCCGGCACAGCAAATTCGTTGGGCACCGCCTTGGAAGCCACCGAAGCCTTGGAATAACTAGTCGGGCCGGTCGAAATCTTTACATTATTTTGAAAAGACTGCAGATTCGTGCGAATTGGCGCTTTCCCGGGCGCTGCCCGAGCTCTGGCTGTTGAGAAATTCCTCGTTGACAATCAATTATATTGTGGTTTTTTGCAATCCATGTGGCGCGCGCACAAATACAAACAACCTACCCTATAGTCATGCGCCCGAAAGTGAGGCAAGCGCCGAAACAATGAATCACGGCGGCGCACCACAGAGGCAAACGCTGCCGGCGCTCGTACGGAAAAGCATAAAGTGTCAAGGCTCAAGGAGCGGAAGAAGAAGAAAAGGAATTAGAAACGACTGCCACTGGATAGATCACTCCAACATGTAATGCAGTAAATGAGTTGATTGATTGTGTGGTATTGTGTGGTTGACGATGATATATTATAAAATAAATAGTAAAATAGGCTGAAATACTAAGATTAATACCTTTGATTTAGCAATCCGACCTTTGCGCATCAGGACACCGAGCTTGCTTTGGCCCCCCTAGAAGGGGGGAGACAGCTTTCATGACTTCCAACAGTTAGATATGAATTCAAGAAGGCAATCCTGCAGAGATGGTCATCTATGAGCTTTTTCGGATGCACATGGGCCAGTCATTCAACCGCTTTGCCCGGGTCATCATGACCGACGCCTACAAGGACAAGTACAAGACTCAGGGCTCGTGTCATACCGGTATTCTCGTCTATCAACACATTAGCCCCGAGCAGATTACGCATGTCATCGGGCGCATCCACCGAATGGGACAGACTCGCCAGGTCGTGTGGAATGTATTGCGCGTCGCGGACAGCTGCCATGATTTACCAGCAATTCAACATGAACAACAAGTAGGCCAAACAGCTCGTGTTCCGTGCTTTGGTGCGCCTCGAGGGGGATCTGCTCGATCGTCAAGCTCCAAAACCTGTAATTGTTCCTTTGGCGTTTGGTAGCACATGCATGGGTCAACAATGGCTACCTGCTTTAGTGAATCACGCATAGCCCTGCAGTCAATAGAGGAAACGCTCAGGGATAGATTTCACGTGTCATTCTGCCATTTAGATTTTGAGAAGAAAAAACAAAGGCGTTGCGTAAAAAAATAAAAAGACCTTTCGCTGTCCGTGTGAGACGAGCATGCTGGCTCAAAATTGCTCAGTCATCCCATGGCGTTGATTTACGTAATACGCAACCGGAGTCTTCAAGCTGAGCGTTGATTGCCAAGAGCACGAATCGCCTCGTCTCCCGGTAGTACCAGAGGGATGCTTGTGATGGCTCGGAAAACAATCTCCGGAGTCTACCAAAGACTTTCAAAGGTTGGGACATGCAGTTGGTCGATGGGAAACCTCGCCCGAGCATCTCAACCCCTTGTTCAGCAACCATGGGAGGTTTGGACCGCGAATCGGCTTCTCTTGTATAGAAACAAGCATCGAGATTTTTCGGGTTTTTTTGTTGCTCGACATGCGCCTGTGTCCTTTGCAAGGGAATTCCTTGCTGCGGGCGCGGCCTGAAGATTGCGGAACGGTCACCTTGGCGCCTTCAGATGCTGCAGGAACTTTCATTCTCCCACTCTCTGTCAGCTTGACAGATTGTCGTCGGAAATGCACGAATCGCCGTTCCGTGTGTATAAGTCTTGAGTCATCCCATCCTCGCCCACGCTCACGTGTTATTATTATATACACATGGACTCAAAACACGTATAAATAAGACACGACGTCTGCTAGATATTGCTTGACGCCCGGTCTATTTGCACGAGGCGAATGCTCAACATGAAATCTGCCGGTCTAATCCTCTTGTCCAGCGCTCTCTGTTTTGCGGTATGGAAAGAAAAAAAAATAATTTAAAAGTTTTAGAAAATCCCCCGGCTTGACCATCTTCGGTCTTTGCTGCGAAGGGGAGAAAGAAAAGGGGAGAAGAGAAGAGAAGGCTAATTTGTTTTTCTTTCTGACTCCAGACCTACAAGACCGACGACGTCGACAAGGCAGTCAAGAGATTCACGTGGATCCCCGAATGGGAGGCCGAGGTGACGCCTCACGGCCAAAAGATCAGCGTCGAGGGCACCATGGAGGACGTCGAGCGCAAGCTCATCTCGCTCAATCCCAACTGGAAGAAGGACTTTGGCCTCATTGAGCTCATGACCGAGACTCTTCCGCTTGACACGCATGCCAAACGCACCCAGATCCGAGTTGAGGACGTCGACTGCGGAAGACGCTGGGACTACTGCGACGCCAACGCCGTCGCTGAGGCGCGGCGTCGCCTCAGGAGCTTCCCTGGCAGACCCAAGAATCAGCCAGGTGTCTGCCAATGCGGCCTGGTCAGCTGCTGCAACAACGCCGCCATATGGTGGTGCAATGAGGTATGGCATACCCTCAACCCCCTCCCCACCCCCTTCTCTCTCTCTCTCCTCTTTTCTCTTTTTCTCTCTCTCGCGTGCCCCCCTGCCCCAAAACCAGCCCCCGGCTCATGCTAGAAGGAACAACAGGACTCTGTCGCCAAGCCCATGATTCCGTTCAATGGCTTGGCTGATGGCATCTACGCAATCGAGATGGCGTGTCCTTTGACAGGCATCGACGGGGGCCGTTTCGTCGGCGGCAAAGTCTCCAGCAGCGAGAAATGGAGTATCATTATTCGCCGGGAGGCGTGCGACCGGTAAATACAGGCGGGCAAAGAATGCCCGTCTGCATGGTGCGAGTTTCTGTCTGCAGACCGCTCGTCACCCACGCCATGTGATAATTGCATGTGTGGCCGACTCGGACAAAACCAGTGTGTGTGGGTGTGTGGTTCTTGGTGATTTGTGGATTTTCGTCTCGTTGGTGAGAATATGCTTTGTATGCTTCACAAGCTTGCTGGGAGCTGGGAATGCCGTGAAAGATCACAGTATACTTGGCCTTGACTACGTTTTCGCAATGTACGTTTATGTCTTTTCCCTTTTCAAATTGGCCTTTTCCTTTTCTTCTCTATTTTTTCTTCAAACACAGGGTAGACCGTTTGCATTCCGTTGATCGTGGGTAGGCAGTGAGAAAAGCTAGATCGGGAAATATACCGAGCCTCATATGTATGTACTATACGTCCAAGTACGACGACGACAAGACTCGATGGATCCCTGGATCGCCAGTCCCGGACACGGGTGAACCCGGACACGGGTGAACAACCTAACAGGTCACGTCTCCAATGCCGAAAGAAATTGAAACGGCAACATATTCCTTCCATTCATTGGCCAGTCCATCAACCAAACAACGGCAAGATGGTTTTCGTCATTTGGCAAATACTGGATCGATTGCTGTGGCAATGGGACAAACGACCGACTTCCTTCTCTGTACAGGGTCATCAAATCGTTCGATTCCTCGGGCTGGTTTGGGTTCAACCACAATCTCAGGCAGCAATGACTCGGTCGTCTGGCAGTTTGACGGTACGCGCCCTGGTTCGTGTGATTTGATTTTCTCTTCTCGACCATCAAAAAAGTGCAAGTACCCAACTGCTTTAATACTCCAATCCCGGCCCGACGACGCTATTCTGTCTCAGAGTAATTTGCCCTGTCTTGGCGTTGGGAGGGTTTCTGCTGCCTCACATGTCAATCACGGTTCAGCATTGCCAACGATGAAATCCCGTTTCGGGCTTATTGGGCGTCAAGAGTGGGAGCTTGTTTGGCCCCCCCCCCCCTTCCTCCACTGATCTCGGAAAGCAAGTCCGACTAATCTAGGAGGTTTCGTGAGATGAGAGACGCGGTCGCTGACAGCGCCGATGAGATTCGGACCTGTATGAACGTCCTCAGCACCATGACGGAGGCGATAAATCTCACTGCCATCACGACAGTTGAACTGATACCAGCCGAGAGGATGAATCGAGAGAGAGGCAGAGCGACCAGGGTGGTCGTCCGCTGAATGTGACGCCGAGCTGCGCGAGTCAGAAGTTGAGGGGAGAGCCGCGACGCTCACCGACAGAACGATGGCTGCTTGCTAGCCATGGTGTACGCTGCGGAGACACGTCTAAGGACGTCATCATGACCGCTGTCTCCTGACAAGCCAGGTGGCATTCCATTCTTGTCCTTCCAACATATGCTTCGCCGGATTTTTTTTTTCGAAATGTGAGAAGATATGCGATGGGTAAGAGTTCGAGCCCCTCACATCGAGTTCACAGAAGGCCTCCTCTGAATGGAAACGGGATTTCCAAGGACGAAAAAGAGAGCACAATCACAAAGGAAAGAATTTCTCTGGTGAGGCCTACAAGGGGACGAGATCTCCAAAAGTGATCGAGCGCGCATGCTGAGCCACAGACAGTGTTGAGGAACTTGTCGAAAATGATACACCACTTTTGACACTTCCACTCCGCCACGTGGCGAAACTTGTTTCATTGCAAATAAGAGAAGCACAAGAGGGCAATAGTGTCGCAAATACTACTTGATGCGCCATCGCTCGAGCTATGAATCACCAGTGCCATGCTGGCGGGCGAGAGAAACAACATGGTCGAGTCGATGGAGGCAGGGTGGGCTTTCCGCCGATGCAGTGGTTTGGCGACGGGAGGGATCAGCCGAGTACTCAGGATGAGGGCTCGGCATACCGATTCGCACATCTCCTTTGACTGGGCTGCTTAATGGACGTTCTCGATACACGTCAAGATCGGCAAACCAAACAGTGACGTGAGCGTGGCCCATGCCCGCCACCTCACTCTTTCGGAGGGGGATTCATTTTCGCATCGAGAATCCTGAGCCATCATTTCCTGTTGGGTGCATTGCTTGTGATAACAGGTGCGCCGGGACGCCCGCTCGCCCAGGACGGTGGACATGATGGAGTTCACAGCGTCAAGCTGCAGTGGCGAAACAAACAAATAGAGGCGTATGGCTCTGATGTCGCGGGTTGTTGCGGACGAGCATACAGGATCAGAGGAGAATCGGACCGTCGCTGAGACCGAGGTGATTCATCCTTCAAGTCCTGTTCACTGGAGGTTGCGCTGCCTCCAATGTCATGAATTGCTCAGACCCTTCGCAATGGATCAACATGATGCCCAAAACACGCCATTTGACAGGGCCCTGCGATTAGGTACGTTGCTGCTTACGACTGAGTTGAATACGACCATCGTATCAGAGGCTTCAGATCCACCAACTGGGAAGTTTCGCGGTTGCCGCGCCCGCTGGCCTTGGACCCGAGTCTCGATGCATGGCCGGAAGGGAGCCTCTGCCTCGGTCTTTTGGTCGTTCAGAGAAAACAGCAGGCTCCGGCTAAAGAAGTGAAGTCGCAGCCGCCCAAGCCAACACGATTTTCCCTGGTAACAAACACCAAGTGTACCGAGGAGCCCTTGACCGGTTTAAAGGCGACCCGTGCGTCGAGAATTGATCTTCAGATCCATCAGTCAGTGGTGAGTATGTGTGGTGAGTGTAAAGACAAAAGACGTGGCGTCACCTACAGGCCGCCCTTTATGAATTCTACCGACTCCGCCCGGCACTGCTGGAGAGACGCGTCGTCCGATATGTCAAACAGCCCATTTGAGCCGGTGAATTTTCTCAAGGGAAGCATATGAGATCCCTTGTACACGTCCATTCTGGACTGCGGGCTCCATAGCTGAATGACGACAGCTTTCATCTCTGCATCTCGCCCTTCCATGAACGTGTATATCCGATCTGAATCGGCATGATAAATCTCGTACAGTTCAAGTCTAGACAATGGTACAATAGCCTCCATCACATGACGTACGCGCTGAGTCCATCAATCATGTGAGCAAGTCAAAAGACCACCTGTGTCTCGGACTCACCTGATCTTGTAGGACATTTTCTTTGTAAAATTCCAGACCCGCGGCAGTCTCGAGGGGCGAGTCATTCTCTCGAAAGCCCAGGACTCTGTTCCCTATTGTTGAGTCCTCGAAAGAGAGCACCGCATTTTCTGTAAAAGCTCTCTGCGTGTCTATCGCTGAAAGTGATGTAATCGGAATCATCTTCTCTTCACTATATCTTTCTTGGGGACACAGCAGGATAAGGAAGAGATTCTGGCGTTTGTGGAGTTTTGCTGGATATTGTACGTGCTAAGTCAACCATTCCATATTGCCTAAAGTCACGTGCACGCAGACATAACTTGTCGTGGTCGAGATCCAGGGACACACCGGACGGTTCGGGTTAGGCGGTCCTCCCCCGCGTGGGCCGTCAACAGCCGCGGGGCTAGTCGACGGATATGACCAAAAAAAAAACGTTTGCCCCTCGCGAAACAGGTTCTGGGCGTGGCAGCTCGGTTCCCCTCGTGTACTCGTGATCTGCCCAGGCTCAGATACTTGTGGTGGCTGCGTCCGGCAGTCAGCCCGCTTGTCCCTCTGAAAAGCAGCTTGAACATTTGCAGTGACACAAAGCTGAGTGACGTAACGCTTATCCCCGGGCGGAGCGGAGCACCACTCATCAGCCCAGTCTCGACTCTTTCCTGTTCCTGTTCCTGCCTCCAAACGAGGTTCAATTTACTGGATGCCAAGCAGCTAGTCCAAACTTTGTCGACACATTGCCAGGCCGCACATCATCACTGGGGATTCCCTAGCAAAAGCATCGCACGAAACGCGCCTCTTGGCAGCAGGCAGGTTCTCCCTCTGCCTGTTCACGCCTTGATTTGAACCACACCACGCGATACGAGGCGAACGAGGCGAATCCTTCGTGAGGACCTCTTGTCAAAGGCAAGCGAAGAGACGACCTTTTCCAGACCAGAGCTTGGCACTAAAGACATTTTTGCACGCCCTTTCTTGTTTTCCTTTCCTCTCTTGCTCAAATCATGAACCCATTGACCTATTGATCCATTGATAAATCGATTTTGCTATTCCATTTTCTGCTTGGAAAGTCTAATGCCCCTTCGTCAATTGGGCTATCCAGCACCTGCACATCAGACGACTTCGATTTTGACCGTGCATCACTTTGGCTTCATTTCTACAGAATCAACTTCCCTGACCTATCTCTTCTCATGCCAAAGCTGCAGGTCTGTTGAGCCTAGGGGACTGTCGGCACGATCCTCTCGAAGAATAGAGCTTATTCGCGACTCGTCTTTCCCCCCCAGTCTATATCCCCGTGCTTCCGTCGACCAGCACCCGTCACAGTCTCACGCCACAAGACAAGCGCCCATCCTTCAGTCTTAGCGAACCGAACCGAGCTTCACGCATCTGTCATCATGGTTCTAACTGGTTTGGGGGGTCTGGTCTCCGTGCCAGGCCGGCGACGTGCTTCCAGTAAGTTCCGGCGCTTCTTTAACCGCTGAAAGTCGGCGCTGTTGTTTTGTCGAGTGAAAACTGCAGCGTCCCCTCCGCCACTTTGCTTGCACCGCGTGCCCGCTGCAACCTGCTGCACCTGTAGCTCTACCCCTCCTTCCCTCGCCCTTTCCTTCCCTTCCGTCATCCCCCCCCCCACCTCTCGCTGCTCTCGGCCTGAACTGGACCTGACGGATGGTCCAAGCTCCTGTTCTGATTGCGCACTTCTCTCCCCATCCCCGTGAGCTTTCCATCAGCTGCGCACGCAGATCATTCTTGCTATATTATAGGTCTTTGTGACTCAGCGTATTCTGGATTTGCCATCTGCTTCCCGTTGAACTTTTTTTTCATCCCTATTTCCCATGATTATAATCAGTCTTGCTTCGTGAAGCCACCATGTTATCTAACTGGTTTTCGCAACCTCCAGCCCAGGGCAGCAATCATTCTTCGGGCGACGAGGGAAGGAGTCCCAGCGAAGTTGACGATGACACTCAGGTTATGGAGCCCGATCAGGGAAACGGTATGTTGTCCGTCTGATGGTGTCGAGCGTCGAGAATAGCACGCCTGGTGGGAATTTAACGACGAGCTTCGCTCACACCCGTTCACTGACAAATGACACATGCGCCGGCAGTCCTCTCACACATCATCTCTCAGCTGCGGCCAGGCGCCGATCTCAGTCGCGTTGTCCTTCCGACTTTTATCCTCGAGCCACGAAGTATGCTGGAGAGGATTACAAAGTATGGTTGCCTGGCAAATCCAACCTCACCTTTCTTCTCCAGATTGTTGCTTACATGTGTTTCAACCCACAGCTTCATGTGCCATCCCGAAATGCTCCTTCACATCCCTCGCATTGACGACCCCGTCGAGCGCTTCGTTTCCGTCGTCAAGTTCTACCTCAGTGGATGGCATATCCGACCGCAGTAAGTCGACGTTCCATGAGAGGTCAAGAGAACAACCCGTCGCGTTGCTGACGCAGTATCAGTGGGGTCAAGAAACCACTGAATCCTATACTGGGAGAGATCTTTACCTGTTATTGGGATCTTGAGAACAACAAGAGAGCCTACTACATCTCCGAACAAACGTCTCATCATCCGCCCAAGTCGAGCTACTTTTACATGGCCCCCGACTATCATGTGCGAATTGACGGTACTCTGAAGCCTCGAAGTCGTTTTCTTGGAAACTCGGCGGCGAGTTTGATGGAGGGCGTAGCCTATTTAAGCTTCTTGAACCGAGGCAAAAATAAGGACATTGGAGAACAATAGTAAGCATTCGAGAACCACGGTCGAGAAGCTCACCATTGAGAAGCGGTCTGGCTAACGCCGCATTTTAGCATTCTGACACAGCCCAACATGTATGCCCGGGGGATTCTCTTTGGCAAAATGAAGTACGAGCTCGGCGACCACAGTGTTGTTCAGTGTCCAGAGCTGGACCTGACGGCAGACATAGAGTTCAAGACCAAGGGCTGGGTGAGCGGTACCTACAATGCCATCGGGGGGGTCATCAAGAAGGAAAGCACTGGTGAAGTTTTGTACGAGTTGTCAGGGCTTTGGAGCGAAGAAATGTTCATTAAGGATGTCAAGGTTGGTTTTGACTTTTCCGTGGTTCAGTGCGATTTTGCTGACTGGGTCACAGACTGGGCACAAAGAAATGTTCTTCAACGCGACTACTTCCAAGCCAAGCCCCCCCAAAATTCGGCCCCTGGCTGAGCAAGGCGCGCGAGAATCACAGAAACTCTGGCTGTCCACGGCGAAAGCCGTCAAGGAGAGGAACCACGAAGTTGCTACCGACGAAAAGACAAAGATCGAAGACCGACAAAGGGAGGAGGCTGCTGCGAGAGCACAAAGTGGGGCTGAATGGCATCCCCGTTTATTCAGACGGGTCAAGAGCGTTGATGGTGTTGGTGACGATTTGGAGTGGATCATCCACAGCTCGGTGTAAGTTGTCGCTCTCGACCTTGTTCCAGGTCTGTACTGATGCGTCAACCAGCGATCCACACGCTTCTCCCGAAGAACAGACTCAGCAATTCTTGGCTATTTATCCTATCGTAGATGGGCAGAAGCTAGAAGGCCAGAAACCGGACGAAAACCTCAACACTCAGCAGCAAGGAAAAGCTCAATCGGGCACGACAGCCGGGACAGAAGGCGATCTCATTGACGTCGGTGGCGGTTCGCCCGTCACGGCAAGGGCTCCGTCGACAAGAGAACCTGGCGAAATCGAGAATCTATTAATTTCTACAGGGAAGCCAGCCGAAGGGCCATTGATTGACTTTGCAGAAGATATGAAGAAGGAGCTACCTGTCGATGGGCAAACGCTGTGAAAGGTGGCCTGACTGCACCAATGTTGATTCGGCTAGGATGTTGAGACATGGCTGTTCCAAACGGTCCATCACGACAGATGGGGGAGAAAAGACGAGCGAACTCCAGATACTCGCTCAGACACGCGCATGGTTGTTTTGACTCTTGTCTTTTTCTTTCCTTCCTCTTTCTGCTTTTCTTGGGTTCTAGGAGGGCTAAGGGCAGATCCAGGCCTTCAATTTACGTCACACTGCACTGCATTTGACTCGCAAGGCCTTGCAAGGGACGAGCTGGCAATGAAAATAATTGGAATAAAACGTCGCCACGACAAGCCGAGAACCTTGAAACGAGTAACTGTCGCGTGTTGAAGACCCAAGGTTGGCTTCCAAAACACGGAGGAAAACCCCAATGCAAGTTAATGAAAGGAGTCAAGAGGTCAAAATATAAAACGCCAGTCCCCTACCAACTCTGAACGCCATTTGGCCCACATGTGATGTGAAAAGCAAAAAAATTGCCCCGAATCCCTGCATTTGCTTCGAGTACTTGCTTTCCACTAACGGTCTGGAGAGAGAGCAAATGCTGTCATAGTCAGAATGAAGAGAGTGGTGCTTTTGCTGTCGTCCATAATACGAAATAAATCACCTTCGCAATCACCTTCGCTTCGCTGCCTCGGGGGTTGGAGAGCGACTCAGACTCCTCACGTCTCTGCCCCGGAGTTTCAACCACTTCTTGGTGCTCAGTGTCAAGTCACGATCAAGCTCCTCGCTGGGATTTTTGCGGTGAATGAAATTGCAGAAGCCACCACGCACACAACCCTCGCCCGAGTTGAGACGACAACAGGCTTCGCGAAAGTCGGTAACGGGGCTCAGTTCGCAATATATGGGCCGGCCAGCATACCAGCGAGAATTGAGTTCATCGCAGGCACCCTGTGCTGATTCTTCGTACTTAAACCGCGCATAGACGTTGCCAATGAGATCTGGAGTCGTTTTCCGTTAGCACAACAATTCTCTGCTTTGCCGATTGCGCACATGGAAAGTCCAAGGAAAGCAAAATGGGTAAACGAAAAGAGCAACAAGAGGAGAAAATTCAAATGCAGACGTACGATCATTGTTGTTGTCGCAAACGACAAGTTCCTCCAACTCGCCGTACTTGCACAATTCGCACCAAATGTCTTCGTAAAAGGCGTCAAAGTGATTCTGCAGCTGGGAAGCGTTCATGCTATTCTTGGGGTCGAATGCCGGGTTCTGATATAGATTTGGCATGAGGATGGTCTGTGAGTAGGACGGCTTGACGTGTTTTCTGGAACAGCGGTCTCCATGGCGGCATGCGCCGATTTTCTAATTTGCCCAAAGTCAGCTCCGTGTCACAGCCTAAATGTTCTGATGCTTCCGGACAATGAGAAAGATCTGGAAGGAGAAGGGAGGGGAGCTGAGGCGTACAAAGTAAAATGAGCAGTTGACTTTGTCAAGCTCGGTGCCGAAGATGGATGCGAGAAAGTTGGCCATTGTCGGGGCAGTATGATGTCGGGTTGTGTTGTGGTCGTGGGAGGGTTTTTTTTTTTTTTCTCCTTTGCTTCCTCTGGACGAACGTCTAGGCTTGGGACGTTGGCAGTCGCGGCTGGAGCTCTGTGGCAGTTGTGCAGCAAGTCACGTGTGTGGCTGATTTGTAAGTGGATCTGGATGGTTCTTTTCAGGAAACTGGTCACGATGTAAGCCATCCGAGGTTCTCCTCTGCAACTGCGCAGCGGACCATCGATTCTTTTTTTTTTTTTTTTTTTTTTTTTTTTTGGCCTCGTCTTTTTCTCTCATAAACGGGGGGTTGTTGTATTAAGTCATTTTTCTCATTTTAGTTGAGCAGCTCCGAGGCTTGTTGTGTTAAGGATTTCGTCGCATCCCTTGCCTTACAAGAAAGGGATCCGTGCGACATTTGAAGGCTCGGCTCCCACCTTGGAGAAAGACAACTGCCGACAAAGTACTCCGTGCTCCGACTGCTGTCCGATTACATGTTTCCGCGTACCAACGAGTTGGCTTCACAAGCCTTCCGCCTCCCGCAGGCTCACACATCCTCAATTTTGCTTGGGAGCAAGGGCAAAGCATTCTGGTATCCATGAATGCTATGCTTTCATGCAATTGAGAACTCAAAGCCACCTCCTCTGCCGCCGCCGCCCGATTCCGCTTCACCTTCCACCCTCCTCCTCCTTCGAGACGCCCGTCGTCCTGAGAAACGCCTTCGATGGACCAGGCGGACATTCCTGCGCTTCTGGCGCGCTTGTCTCGCGACGACGATGCCGCTCGTAAGATGGCCGTCTTCAAGCTGCAGACGTCCATCAACGACCCTTCCTTTGCCGACGTCTTCATATCGTCCGGTGGCCTCGTGGTCCTGCGCTCTCTCATCATGACTTCGGGGGGTAACACTCTCGCCTACTCATTGCAAAGTCTGACGCGCCTTCTCGAGGTTGATATGGGCTGGGATGTTTTCGAAGGGCCCTCTGCAAGCGCCTTTGTGGAACGCATCGTCGAGCTCATCGTCATCAACCCGCTCGTTAATATCCTGCGGGGAGCCATGTCTATCCTCGTCGCTCTCATCAGCCGCTCCCAGTCAAGTCAGCCCCCAAGTCCACTGGGACCCTCCCCGGCATCCTTCGGCTTTCGCGCCCTGCGACCCGCCGTTGCCGTCTATCCGCAGTTTTTTGAGCTCGTCATTCAGCAGTTGCAAAGTGCCGATCACGCCTTGAGCGCAAACGCCCTCATGCTGATCAATGCCCTGATACGCGACGCCATCTCACTTTCTCTGACGCACTCAAACGGGAGCAGTGCGGGCGTTGGGGGTGGTGAGGACTGGACTCAGGTTGTCAACCGCCTGCAAGACCTCGGCCTCGTCGAGAATGTCTATCGTTTGATGCAGAGCTCCTCGATACAGGACCTGGCAAATCCTTTACTGGAGTTTCAATCTCTGTCCAAGATTCTGCTGAGGAAGTGGCGCGAGGTCGAGGTCGACCCAGAGCGGCAGGAACATAGACGCGCCTTGAGGGGGCTTCACCGGACCAGCGCCCCTGGGAAAAGCTCGAGCAGGCGTTCCAGACACGGCGCTTTGGAAGACGGCGCGCAGGATCATGATCGCAAGCACAATCCTGAGAAATGGCGGACACTGGGTTTTGACACGGAAAGCCCTGCGCGGGAATTTCACAAGACGGGCTTCCTGGGCGTCATGGATTTGACGGATTTCGTCCAGAAACATGAAGACGGGTTCCAAAAGCTGTTGCTGGAGCAGGCCGCCAAAGCTTTTCAACAGAGATGTCCCATTGCCAAGGCCAGCTTAGCCGTGACGTCAATTCTGTACGATCACTTTGACATCGACGGGGTAGAGCTCGAGGATGTCAAGGGCTATCAGGGCTTGGAGATCAAGGACCACGATAAAGTGTTCCGCCCGTTGCTCCTTCAGTGGTCTCGTCTCCACACGTCCGGCTTATCGGGCTTCCTCCGTATCTGGAAGGCGACAGGCGCCGAGTTGGACGACTTTGAAAAGGTTGCGGAGCTGATCCGGATCCTTGTCGAGCGAATCGTCGGGCAGGCGACTCGGACCAAAGACATTCTGGAAATCGAGGACGAGTTTCTGGAATTTGACACTGCCCAGCTGCGGGATTTGCAGATGAAGCTGCTGGAGCTCTCCTTTGACGATGCATGGGGCCAGCACTTGTACCAAGTGCGGGACACGCTCCAGCAAGAAGCTCTGCAGTTTGTCAAGGAACAACGAGTCCGATGTCTTCTGCAGGGATCTTGGTTCTGCAAGCCAGCGTCGCACGGAGTAAGGGACCAGGATGAGGAACAACGGCAGCAGACACCGTCGTGGCGATTCGCCAAATTATCCCACAACCGTAGGTATCTGCATTATGCCGATTTTGAGCAGCAAATGGCCCAGGACCCGGGGCTGGATGCGCTCACCGACAAGATTGATCTGGGCACCGTCAGCTCTGTCGGCTCCAACGTCTCGGCCACAGACGACAGCGCGAGCCATGGCAGCGGATCCACGATCCAACAAAACCTCAAGATTCACCACAAGACGACGACGACCATCACCATCTACGCGGCAGACATGTCCAAACCGGGAGAGACGGAAGAGTATCCGATGCTGTCGTTGTGGCCCGTAAGTCCGAGCTTGGCGTCGGAATGGCTCGACGGCCTGCTCATGTTGCTTAATCAGGCGCCCATCACGGCAGAGACGAATAAGCTGATTCATCTAGTGAGCGACTATGGGCTGAAGATTAGATTGCTCAACGTAAGGATGGACTCGGCGTTTGAAGGACCACCGCCCGGCGCCGGAGAGGTGCCTAGCCGGGACGGACTGGACGAAAATTATTTCTTTGAGGTGTAGAGAGCCATTCTGCAGCGATTGGGGAGTCATCGGCGCTTTCATGTTCCCATGGCGATGTCATTTTTGCTGTCCGCGGAGCTGTACTACTTTTCTTTTCTTTTCTTTCTTTTCTTTTCTTTCTTTTCGTCTATTTATATACCCCTTCTTTTTTTTTGCCCTTCTCTTCTCTTCTTCATATTTCAGAGCTACGCAATGGGAGGATGACCATGTGATTTAGCGGCAAGACCTGACTTTTCTAATCATGAAAGCACACATCGTTCGCAAGTCATGAGACCATGGTCCCCGTACTGCCCGATGAATCTTCAAGTCGGTGCAAAGCAAAGCTGCGGCGCTCAATCCCGCCCGGTCTAAGGCCCATGCTCAGGACTTTAATAAGGTACGAGGAGGCTGATCACTCAAATAATTGCAAAAGTAGAAGGGAAGTTCAGACTCTCGTCGTGGTTGAGTAAACAAACCGGGAAGGTCGTCACACAGAGAGAGACTTGTCTCGGATGATCACGTCTACTTCTGGACGCAACAGTAGGCCGGCCCCTTGGAACTGTTATGGCGCAACGTCGCAATCAGGATGGTTCCAGTCGAATCGGTATAGCGTACGTATTATGTCTGTCTGCCCGTCTGCACATCTTGACTGCTCCCACCCGGGGATGGTCATCTCGTCGTGACCGAATGCAAGAGTGGCGGTCTGCGTACGGAGTCCGTACACGTCCTTTGCCCAGCACACTCATGTCCAGATTGTGCGGCAGCAATTTTGTACAGCTGGCATCAATGCTGTGCAAGCTTTTGCGTTGTATCTATATTACTAGACTGTGATTCGCAACAGCAGCCAATGGTCTTGTTGGGGCGGTGTGCATGTGTGTCCTGGTAGAATCTGCGGGCGTGCAGAATGCGTGACGACGTGGCAGGTCGGTGCGACGCAGTCGGCGAAGCGATTGGGTAGGTCAGGTAGTAGGAGGCTAATCCGACCTACGTACTGTAGGTACCTACAATATGTAGTACGTATGTACATATTGTATGTAGGAAGGATTTCTACGTACAGAAAATAATTGCTTGCATTTCGACGATACGGCCTACTTGCTACTACGTGATGATGAGTATCATACGTACTTGCCAAGGTACCTACTAGCTATGTAGCTAGTTAGGAAGGTAGGTAGGTAGGTAAATAGATACCTGTATGCCTTGGATGAGGCCGTCCGCCCCCTGCTTGAACGTCCCCCCCCTGTGCCGGGATGACCTGTTCCGTTTGCGGCCGGCGACATTCAAACGGACCACCCACCTTTCCATCAGCTTCTGCCTGATCTGTTATATTCGGACTGGAAACGGGAATTGGTCTCTATATTTCCTCTCATCTGAACCTCAACTTTTGCAATAATGTCGGGACAAATTGGGGCGCGTCCCATTTCTGCTGACTAAGCCATTCCTCTCCGCCTCCTAGCGGGCTTCCGGCGCGACAAACATGCTTCCGGCACGACCCCTGACAAGAGCGGCTTGGATCTGAACAACGCGGCCTTAGGCTCGATTCATGCACGAGTCACGACCTTCTTCCGCTCTTTTTCACATCACGACGCATCTCACCCTTAGCCAGTCTCTGAACGTTGCTGGAAATCATTAGTGCTTGCGAATTCCTTCCACGATTGCATCGGTATGTGTCGAAAAGAATCCCTGACGTCGTCCCTGGACCTGCCCTGGCTACGCGTTCTTAGCCCTTTTCTATTTTGAATCAAAACATCAATCGATGCCCTTGTCAGGTCATGCTCGAACCTGCAGGCCGACGCTCTTGTTTTGAGAAAATTCTTGCCCTCTTCGCATGATCAATCTACGAGAGAGCCCGGGCTGACGTCTTGATGAAAAAGTCTATATCTACGAACGTCGTTCCCATTTCTCTCAGTCTGACACTACTTTTCATCGCTAAAGGAATCGGCAACAATTGCGACCCCCAAACCCCGGCCCCCCTAACTTTCGCCTTCTCTTCGCAGCATTTTCTTGCCCAAATCAACGCAAAATCTCTTCACAATGGCTCGCATTCAGATCCCCCTCGATGCCCTCACCTCGCGTTTCAATATTGGAGACCGCTTCTCGGGCTTCAGCTCCGGTCCCCTGACCGGCCGCTTCTCCAATCTGCGACCTGTTTCTGAGTTTTTTGACTTTAAGCGCGTCTCTAAGCCAGCCAACTTCAGTGAGATGCAGTCACGCGTCAATTACAACCTGAGCCACTTCTCTAGCAACTATGCCGTCGTGTTTGCCATGCTGAGTCTGTATGCCCTTCTCACCAACTGGCTTTTGCTCTTCGACATTGTTCTCGTGGTCGTCGGGATGTGGTTCATCGGCCGTCTGGATGGCCGTGATCTGGAAATCGGCACTTTCCGTGCCACCTCATCGCAGCTGTATACCGGTCTGCTCATCGTCGCCGTTCCCTTGGGTTTGATTGCGTCGCCATTCTCGACCCTGCTTTGGTTGATCGGTGCTTCTGGCGTCAGCATCCTCGGCCACGCGTCCTTCATGGACAAGCCAATCGATGAGGCTTTTTCAGGGGAGGCGGTCTAGGCGGTCGGCCGCGAGCTCCCAAATTTGCGCCCCAATGGGGAAGACCTTCGAGGCGCGGGCGGAGGAAAACGGACGGAGAGTCTGCGCGCCACAGCTCTTGGGCCCACAATCCAAGAGTGCAAGAGTTGGAGACTGAGGGGGAGGACACGGACACACAGGGCGTTGGGTTGGCGATGCGGCGTGGTACGCGTTTCGTCAGCGATTCTCTTAACTTTACTGGTATAGACTTGGGGGATCGGAGTAGCGGCATATATCGCCGTTGGCAGCGCGGCGAGTTGGACACGGAAAGCGACGATAATGATTTATCAGATTCAGTTGGAAGGAACAGCGAGGATGGGGGTGACGACCATCACAGCGACGATTTGGGCTTATCTCGCCTCAGCCCTGAGCACAGGGAAGAAGTCCTGCTGCACTCGGCTCTGGAGCGCATCAGCCAGGCTCAGGCCATGGGTAACCCAAACGTGCACCTCAACAAGCAGGAGCTTCAGGCCTACGTGCGCCATCAGCAGCGCATGGAGGAAGAGGAGCGGGCGAGACGGAAGAAGAAACGCCATTCGGACAATGGAAGTGGCGAAAGGAATAGATCGAGGGGCCAGCGAATAGCGGTGCCACTCACACAGCTCGCGCCGACTTCGCGTAAGAAGAAGGCGTCGTCTCCGCAACCGACAGACCATCATCCGCCTCGGCAGGATTCAATGGGTCGGCAAAGAGCAGCCAACGACGTGCCCCTGGATGGCCGGGATCGACATGGCTATCCGCCCATGGGCTACTTCCCACCACCCTCTGCCCCCCGTTCACGGCCCAGGGCCGGGACAACGACATCGCAGCGACCTCCTGGGCACGCCCGCGACGAGCACAATCTTGCCTCGAGGGCCGTGTCGGCTAACTGGCCCCATCCGTCGGCAAGAGCTTCTCCCCGAGATGAAAGCTCAGGGAGAAGCAGTCGGCCTCCCGTCGACCCGTTTCAGTTCCAGACGGCGGGCCCGCGTGCGCCGTACCTAGCAGGTGCCGCAGCCACCCCCAGACGGCACGTGTCGGGCCCGCCTGAGACGATGTACGAACAACACTGGGGACAGATGAACCCAGCCGCAGTCAATCATGGCTACAGTTTGGGGCAGACCAGCTATGGCGGAGAGACAAGCGAAACGGGAAGCCCATTAAGCGAGGACGGCAGCAGCGGCAGCGGCAGCGGCAGCAGCGATGATGGCGGCAACGGGGTGCAGACTCGGCCTACAGCGACGAACAAGCCACGAGGGCTTGGACGAGGACGAGAGCGAGGAAGCAGCGACACCATTGTCGTCGAAGAGTCTAAGAGCAAGAAGAAGTCATCGTCGCCAGTCAAGCGAAAACAAGTAGGTGGTAAGAAGAGGAGGAAGTGAAGTGCGACGAGTGTCTTTTTTGTCTTTTTTGTACCTGAGCGCATATGATAGACGTTTCTTCTCGTGATTGGACAATCAAGATGTTTCAGGGTTGGCATGAAGATTATCCTCGTCACTGCGTATTGTGGGTTTCGCAGGTTATTGACTGGCTGGCTGGGTATAAACAGAAAGAAGTTTCATGTCCATGTTGCCTCGTCTACAGGATAAAAGTAAGATTAATACGGTTATGGACTCGAGCTTGAGGCTCGGGTCCTAGCAGGATCCGCACCGGTTGAACTCCGGGCCCTACACTCAGACTTTTCCTCCTTAAGATTGCTAATCGCAGAATTGACGCTTACTCGCAGCAGCCGTAAGGCCAGTCCATTACATTGGCCGAATATACGCTGTTTCGTCACCACCTAGCCTGTGCACCACCTGTTACAATAAGGCTATAATATTATTAAATAAATTAAGTTATATAATTATTAAGGTTATAAAAAGGTACGTTTATAAGAGCTCTTTTGAATAGGATAGATCCACCTGACCGCGTGTAACACTAGGTACCTACTAAGTAGATAGATATGTAGATACCTTTTATCTGTATCCTTTTCAGTCAGTCTCGGGCTGCCTCGGCTTTCGGGCCGCTCGAAAACAAGACACCAAGACCACCACCACCACCGCTCCCACCACCTGCGGAGAACCGCTTTGCCACCCAAGAATGGCTCTTCCACGACCTCTTCTTTTGCCTTTACCTCCCTAACCCTTTTCTTCTTCTTGCCTCCCTTGCACTCGGACAGATTTACGCTGGCGGCACTGGGAATATTCATCAGGAAAGGAGACTTGATAGAAAAGGAACAACCAACCGGGCCAGCATGCCGCGGTCCACATCACCGCAAGGAACCGGCAGCACCTCGTCCAAGACGGCCACGAGGCGTCTCCTCAAGGAGCTCGAGATGTGGCGCAAGGAGCAGCCCGACGAGAGCGGTATCGAGAGACTAGGTCCCGTCTCGGAAGGCGACCTGCTCCAGTGGGAGGCTGTCGTCAACGGACGCGGCGTGGGCTCCGGCTACGACGGTACGTCCTCCTTTTTTTTTTTCCTTCGAAGTCATTTTTTTTTTGTCAAATTACAAGCAAAACTTGTCTAAACTCGACTTTGCACCACCAGACGGGCGATGGCTCTTGTCCATTTCCATCCCGCCCAGCTACCCGCTGCAGCCGCCGGGGTTGCGCTTCCTCACACCCATTGTGCATCCCAACATTGCGCTGCAGAGCGGCGAGATTTGTCTCGACCTGCTCAAGGACGCTTGGTCTCCGGCCTACAGCGTGCTCGAGTGCGTCAGGGCTGTTCGTGTCCTCCTGGCTTGTCCCGAGATAGATTCTCCGCTCAACGTGGATGTGGCGGCCTTGTTGAGGGCCGGCGATGGTCTCGCAGCCAGGAGGTTGGTGGAGTGCTGGTGTGCGGGTGAGGAGGGTGGAAGATATCATGGGCTTTGACAGGAAAAAAAAACAAAGAAGAAGGAAAAAAAAAGGGAAGTTTGTCATGACAGGGTTGATTTTTTTTTAAAGGTGGTTAATTTCCCACATGGTGTTTTTCTTTTTCTCTACGTCATTAGCAGTTGGATACCTCTTTTTTTGGGGGGGGGGGGTTTTTTTCTACCCGATATTAATCATGTTTCTCTTTTTCTTCTTCTCTGCTCCTCACTGTCTATAACCCGCTACTGACGGAGTAAGGAAAGCATGAAAGGAAAGCATGGAAAAGAAGTAATGCAATGCAGGTGCTCCTTTGTACGGCTCCGTCGGCGTGTCTTTTCCTTCCCATGCCCCTCGTGTGTGTGTGTGTGTGTGTGTGTGTGTGTGTGTGTGTAATTTACAGGCAAAATTCTCAAAACAGGTTGGTAGAGGTAGAGCAAAGGAAACGACAGCGGCAAAAAATCGCGCGCCAAACCCCTCGACACCTCTAATCGTTTCGATGCCCACTGACCACGGCTCTGGCATGGTTCATCGTGGTATCGTTATTGTCCTTGCCCTCCGCTCCCAACCCTTTCCCCGCTACTCAACCCGTAAGATGAAAAGATGCTCGTCAACGCCGTTCAGCCTCTGCCTCTGCCTTCCTGACAAGAGGTATACAAATTCAACGGTTTTGACAAATGGTCAGCTAGTGCCCACGGCTTCCTTTACTTCATTCCAAGGCTGGTTGGCCAGTCCTGATCGAGCAAATGGCAGCATCAATGGCACTTTCTGAGTCTTCTTTTTTTTTGTCTCTCTTCTTTTTAAAAACCCTCCATTTGCGACTTCTACGCGAGAATAGTTTCCGATCCCAAGCGTCCTGTTTCCCATTTCTTCATCTTCTTCTTTGTTGTTTGGCCACGCCCTGCCAGCTCTCCTTCGGTGAAATCATTCGTTGTAGTGGTAGACCTAGTTTATATTAGCACATGATCCAACGTGTCCTCGATTTCGGGCGCACCTTGTAGTTGGGGAGGCCGTAGGGTTGCCATCCCAGTCTCTTGGCCATTTTGGCGAATCCTTCCGTCTCAATGAGGTGGAAGAACGCAAAAGGTGGAAACATGGCGCCGTCGCGGTGGACATCGGCCTTGACAAACAGAGCAGTTCCTCCGACGCCATCCAGTGGGACCGCCATCCTCCTGTCGCCATCCTCCGTCCCCATGTACGCCATCAGTGTTCGATAGGTGGCCATCTCGGCATACCCTTCCAACAGGATATCATCAGGACCCATACTCGAGGCCAATCTCTTCGCCTCGTCACTGTCTTGCCAACTGTTGAAGTCGTAGGGCCGCTCGTCCATCTTCTTCTTGTCGTTGTCGTAGTAGCGCTGGAAGCAGTTGGGAACAATGACGGGCTTGTTGTGCCAGGCAAGATCCTGAATCAGCGTCGGTGGGCTCTCGACAATGTCAGAGTCCAGCCAGAGCACCCATGACGTCGAGGGGCCGAGCGTGGTGAAGAGTAACGAGTTGCGAGCTTTGGCCATGACGGCCCGTCTTTCCTTCTGATTCGACATCTTGTGGCGCTCGCTTTCGTCCTGAGACGCTATGGCCGGCTCGACATCCTGGCGCAGGATGATGATGCTCTTGAACCGGTCTTTTTCTGGCCCTCGCTTCTGAGTCTTCTGGATCTGTTGTTGCAGCGCGGCCGTGGCAGCGTTGCCCTCCTTGGTCTTGGGTAGAATGAAGCCAAGCGTGATGAGCTCGTGAGGATAGCTCAGGAGAAGCAGATTGTCCCAGTACTCCTGATAGAAACGTGCCATGGGGGTAAGGATGAGAACGTGTTCCCGGTTCTCGACGGGGTTGGGCGTGATGGTGACATTGTTGAGGTTGTATCGAATGACGGGCGGCGGGCCTGCTTGTAGCCCCGTCCGTGTCGACTTTTTGTAGGGAGAGGTGGGTGGTGAGAGGTGGTGCAGGGCGTGAGCCGTCGATGACCGCGTCGACGTGGCGGGACTCGACGAGGAGGTAAGGAAGAAGAGAATAAAGATGCAAAGAATGCCGCCCAGAACGAGAACAAACGGATTCGCCTTCTTAAGACGAACTGACCCCATGGGTCGAGCCATGGAGCCTGAATTCGAGTTTTGACTGGCGAAAGGAGCAGACCGGGAAGGGTGACTTTCCCGCCTCAACCTGGATCGCTCTGGTCAGGACCAAGATGGCATGCGGCGTCCGATTGTCTCGTGTGTCGACGGAGTAAGGGGCATCAAGAAGGGCGCGAGCCGTTCCCGCACACAATCTGGCACACAACTGAATGTGCGCCGTCGAAAGGGTAGGCGAATTTGTCGACAGATGGAGCGGTCGTGGATAGGATTTAGGGGAGTAGTTGACCTCTGCCCTTTTCCAAAAGCCAAAAAGGCCACTTGGATGTATAGTCGGTCGCACATATGTACGAGTTACAGAGGGGCCTCACTAACCATGAAGGGGAGTTCCAGCTTACCAGGTACATACGCGTTTATACCTAGGGTGCCCAGGTACCGACCATGTACCACGATGTCTTGCAGGTTTAGGCTGTAGCGACAGGTACCTGGCTGAGGCGGTAAGCGGCCCCCCCCTG
>JMQE01000299.1:0-44541 GCA_000731825.1 Hypocrella siamensis
GGGGGGGGGGGGGGAAACTTGGGCATGAGCCCGGTATGAGACCAGCATGAAGGGGGAAAAAACACTCACGCAGCGGCCACGGCAAGCCCTGACGCTCGCTTCCCTCTGCGCGGCGAGGTAAACAGCCTCGACTGCCCAGCTTCTCCCGACTCGGCGATTCGATAGAGCGCTTCGGCGCTGAGCAGGTCGACAAGAATGTACAGGAGCGACGTGAAGATGGGCCAATCCTTGACGCTGGGCAACAGGGAGAAGAGCGGAAGCAGAAGCGGTGCCTGGTGGTAGACGCCGCCGTCGTAGGGCCAGACATTGTGATTGTACAGGAACAGTCCTTCCAGCACTTGAGCCCCGTCCGTCGGCGCGTCAGCTTCCAATTTTTTTTTAAAAATGTTTCAATCAAGGTGCGCAGACGGAGAGCGTGCACTCACACCGCTTGTAGCTCGTCACTGGCGTTGAAATCTCGACGCGACCCGTCAAGAGGTCCTGCAGGCCCGGAAACACGACGGCGAGGAGTAGTCGCAGCAGAGCGGCGCCGACGTACACGCCAGCTTTCCCCCGTGTGGCCATGATTGACATTTGGAAAGGGAGTTCATCGGGCCATTGCGAGCCAGACGGTCGAGGAAGATGCGCCGACGAATCTGCGAATTGGGGATGCAAGTTTTCCGTCCCTTTGAGAATCTAGAGTTCAGACTACACTGTAGTGTCATTCGGCCAGTTGGCAGACATGGACGGGCCGAGTGGAGAGCTACGTACCTACGTAGGTACCTACGTGCTTGGCGCTGCGCCGGGGGTCCCAAAGCCCGGCCTAGAATACCTAAATAGTAGTGAAAAAATGATGGGTTGCTGGCCAACCCGTGTATCACGACAGATTGAATAGGGAAACAGCAGGCATGAAGGTTGATCTGATTTCATTAGAAATTCAATCCTGAGATGCCTACTTTTTCATGGCATTCCTGTTGTATTCCCCCAGTGCTTGTAGAGATCCCAGGCCGACTTGAAAGCTCAAAAGATCAAGGAGGGCATTGAATTTTGCGGTGGTCCACAGGTACCAAGCCGATTGGGCTTGCAGACCTGGGCGGTATTTGCCGGCAATAAAAAGTAAGGGCCTTGGAAAAAAAAAAAAAAGGCCCAAGACAAAAAAGGTACTTGAAGCCACGGCGGTATTCCTCCATTCAAGCAACAATCCATACAACACAATGCCGCGCATCAAGAAAAAAGGCCAAGCCGGTGCGGCCAGGAACTACGTTACCCGCAATCAGGCTATCCGCAAACTTCAAATCAGCTTGCCCGACTTCCGCCAACTGTGCATCTGGAAGGGAATCTATCCGCGGGAACCCCGAAGCCGTAAGAAGGTGTCCAAATCGTCCACCGCCTCGACGACTTTTTACTATGCCAAGGACATACAGTATCTCCTCCACGAGCCGCTCCTCCAAAAGTTTCGCGACCGCAAGGTCTTGGAGAAGAAGATTTCAAGAGCCTTGGGTCGCGGTGATGTGAGCGATGCCAAGAGATTGGACGGCAACGCCTCGCGGCCCGACAAAACAGGCAAGCCTCGCTACACGCTCGACCACCTTGTCCGCGAGCGCTATCCGACCTTTTTCGACGCCCTGAGGGACCTGGACGACTGTCTTTCCATGCTCTTTCTCTTCGCCAACCTGCCGTCCACCTTCAGCGTGCCCGCCAAGATGATTGCTCGGTGCGAGAAGCTCTGCCTCGAATTCCAGCATTACCTCATTGTGTCTCGCAGCCTGACCAAATCGTTTCTTTCCATCAAGGGCATCTACTACCAGGCCAACATCCAAGGCGAAGATGTGCTCTGGCTGGTCCCCTACAAGTTCAATCAGAGGATTGTCGGTGATGTTGATTTCAGGATCATGGGAACTTTTGTCGAGTTCTACATGACGCTCCTGGGCTTCGTCAACTTCCGACTCTACACATCCATTGGTCTCAAGTATCCTCCAAAATTTGACGCCGCCAAGGATGAGAACGGTGCCGAGCTTGGTGCTTTCACCCTCGAAGGGAAAACGCTGGTCGGTGCAGATAAACCCAAGCATCTGGAGGAGGCAACCTCCCACAGGGTTGATCCCGGGACGCAGGCTGCTGTCGATCAGGTTCTCAAGTCCATCCGGGGCAGCGATGCCGATGACAATGCCAATGCCGATGCCAGCGCCGACATGGCAGTCGAGCACATTGAGAGCGGCGTCGCTGATGCTGGTGGAGAGGATTCCGGCGCCATCGACAAGTTTGAGCCAACCGTTCCTGGAGGTGACGTTCTGCCGCAACCCTCCGCAGGTTCCGACCATCATGGCTCCTTGTTCTCCAAATTCACCTTCTATCTCTCTCGGGAAACGCCGAGACAGCCCCTCGAGTTCATTCTGAAGGCGTTTGGCTGCAAGCGCGTGGGCTGGGATCCTGTCCTAGGCGACGGCGCTTTCACGACAGATGAACTAAACCCCAACATCACACATCAGATCGTCGACCGACCCCCGGTTCAGGCTGCTGCTGAGGATCATGACCAAGAAGAAACCAAAGCCGAAGACAATCAGACATCACAGAGATTGGCAGCCAACTGGAGAGTGCCGGGCCGGATATATGTCCAGCCTCAGTGGGTTTGGGACAGTGTGAACGACGTGGAGTTGAAAGAGCCACATCTCTATGCTCCCGGCGCATCACTGCCACCTCACTTGAGCCCGTTCGTGCGAAGCGTGCAAGGCGCCTACGATCCTACTGTCCCTCTGGAGGAGCAAGAGCGCGAGGGTGAGGCTCTGGAGGCCGAAGAGGATACGGACGAGTCTGTTGAGGAAGTGGGGGGCGTTGCTGAAGATGAAGATGAAGACGAAGACGACGACTCCGACGTCTCAGAAGGTGTGGAGGAAGACGAGGACGATGGCCAACAAGATGCCGAAGCAGAGGTGCAAGTCGAAGCAGACGACTCGGAAGACGAGGACGTTGAACGTCAAAGGGAACTAGAGGCTGAGCTGGCGGGCGCGCCGTTGAAGAGCAAACCTGGTGATGCCAAGGCCAAGGCCAAGGAGCAAGCAAGAAAAGCACTTGGTAAGAAGGCCAAGGAAGAGGCCGAGGAAATAGAGCGTGCCAAGGGCATGCTGAGCAAGAAGAAGAGGAAACTCTACGAGCAAATGATGTATACGAATAATAAGAAGAGCGCAGAGGATCAGAAATTGCGGGCCAAGAGGAGAAGGTTGGAAAAGGAAAAGGCAAAGGCAAATAGTAGCTAGACATGCCGTGAGTAAGATTTTTGCGCGCAGTGACGTGGTCTTGCTGTTGTTCGTTCGTTCGTTAGTGTGTCCCTCTGTCTCGGGATTTTACTTTATCAAAATTTTGACTTGCCAAACTGTGGAGCCTCACCCGGAATCTTTGATTTTCCCTTTTGTCTCTCTCCCCCCAACCCAAAACAGGCTCAAGGTGTATAACACGACAACCATCGCGGTTCTTGGCTGAGATGGCAACGCGGTTGCAGGATCAAAAGCGAACAAAGGAGTACAGGAACAGCGTGCCATACAGCTCCGGCATGGAATGATGGTGCGGGGCAGCCAATCGCCCAAGCATTGGGACCTCGACAGCGATGAAATCGCCTCAGTTTTATCCGACGACTTGCACGAGCACCGGCCGAACCGGTGGACGGGACCAAAGTCGACATGGCGTCACTTTACCAAGCAGGAGCGTATCACCTGGCGCTCGATGCGGCAGCTGGTTGATCAAGATTTGGCTGTGCATCTATATGACGCGTTTGCGCTCAAGAGACAGGGCAGGGACCCGAGTGCTTGCGAGTTGCTGACCATCAAGACGGTACGTCGCCTTAAAGGATGAAGTCTCCTTGTGCTTGGCCTTGTGCTTGGCCTTGTACTCGGAAAGGGCTTCGTGCGCGCTTACAGTGGCTGATCTTTGTTTCTTCCCTTTTTTCTGGGGCCCCCTCCCGCTTCCAGGACGACGGACAAGAGGCCATTTGGACTCCGCCAAAAGCATGGACAGCGTGGCCACTGCAGGACAGACATGTGCCTTCCGAAGGACTCTTCAAAGAGGAAATGGATGGCTATGAGGCGTATACGCTGCGGAGAAGGGAAGTCAAGATGCCGAGCACCGACTTGCAGGATGAGCTTACGGCGACCGTGTTGCGACTCGCCAAGGAACGCTATCGTCGGCGGAAAAGACGGACACTGCGTCCGTCCATCGAGGCCACGTCGAGTCCTGCTGGCCCCAAGGACTGCGATGCTGACATCGACTTCGACGTGGACGGCGAGGCTGACGAGTCTTCAGACGCGGACCAGGCCAAGATAGTGTCGGGATTGGGATCCGAGTTGGAGTCGGAGTCGGAGATTTCAACGGCAAACGAGGAACAGCAGCAGGATCTTGAGCCAAGTGTCTCGACCAACGACGAGCTGTCGTACCGTCTCCTACTTCCATCTATTCGTCACATACTTGCCCAGCTGGACTCGACGCTGTCCGTCTTGCATAATGCCCGCGTCGCAGGGCTCAGCCATCTGTCTGACCCGGAATCATCGACCGAGGACTCCGACGCAGCAGCAGCAGGCGCAAAAGTGGAAGGACGTCGAAGTATGGAGCTTCATCATGCCAACCAAGCCGATGATCAGAAAGCGCAGCTTCGTCGTCGGCGCGGTAGGCCTCCCAGAATCCACGTGCCCCAAGACGGGGAAACACAGGAACAAATGCGAGAACGTGTGGCGCGCGAATCACATAGACGACTTCCCCCCAGACGCGACAGAGACGAAGATGACGACGACGACGACGACGAGGAAAACGAGGAAAACGACGAGGAAAACGACGAGGAAAACGACGAGGATGACGACGACGACGACGACGACAAGGATGCGGCATTCAAGGCATGGCTTCGGGAAGGCGATGTGCGGATCCGGCGCCGCCAGCAGCAACAGCAGCAAGCGAGTTCCCAGTCTTTCCCCCGTGGACCGGCCAATATGGCCACGAAATTGGGTACATGGGGACTTCGTGACTGGAGCGACGTCCTCGGAGCTGCCGCCCTCGCCGGCTTCCCCGAGCAGGTTATTGCACGAAGTGCCCGGCGATGCGCAAGCCTCTTCAACCAAGGCATGACGATGCGGACGCTGCAAGAAGGAGGAGAAAGCCCACGATCCGGATCCGGCGTCATCACGACCGAGTACCTCCCTGGAAGAATGCGCTCGTCCACGCTAGAGTCGGTGTCCGACTCTGATGATTCCGACCAAGACGCAGGCGCGACAGAAGCCCGGACGCGGCGGCTGCTGCTGCAACGCCGCATCGCCTCCAGACAAGCATCGCTAAGGTCTCGCACGTCCTCGTCCTCGGCGTCGCCCACGCGCCGCAGCAGATACCCCACCAGCGACGGCACGCCGAGGCAAAGATCATCCAGGTCCCGATCCGCCTCGTCAGCGTCAGCTTCAGCGTCTGCCGGACCCTTGTTCTGTCCGGTGCCATCATGTGCCCGCGCCGCCAACGGCTTCTACAGACGCGCCAATCTCACAAGACACATCGGCCTGGTCCATCCGGGGCACCACGCCGACTGGGGAGAAGCCGATTCCGAGGACGAGATGCTCGGCGCCGTCCACGTCGACGGCTTCTTGAGACCGATTCATCCCGGGAGAGGCTGGAGGGGAGAAGATGGTGCGCCGAGGAAGAGGAAGCGTTTCTACGGGGGCAAAAGCACTGACAAATGAGGGTCATTACGATGCTTCTCGATCGAGCTTTCTGTCAATCATCTGCCTGCCTACCTGCCTACCTATCTACCAATCATCTATTCATATTCTATTTTTGGCCTTTATTGAATGGCTAGTCTATCTCCCTCTGAGAGAGTGTGTGTGTGGGATGAAGAGAAACCGATTCGACCCGGCCTGCGATGTGTTATCCGACAACCTAGCCACATTATTTCGAACATTCAATGGGCTCAAACGGACGCCTCGTACGAGGTGAAAATATTCATCTTGTTTTGAGATGATCAAACAATTTCCTTTTTACTTTTTACTTTCTTACCAACGCGCTCAGAGAATGCAGCCGCCAAGTCTCCCTGAGAAAGAGGGGGGTATCAATCCATGCATATACGGAAGCGAAAGTGGTTTACAAAGAGAGAGGTAGAGAGAGAGAAAGAAAGAAAGAAAGAAAGAAAGATGAAAAGGAAAGAAAAGAAGAAAAAGAAGAAGAGAAGAAAAGTATGTCTGCTCCGCGCAGCTCCAGACTATTTTACTTGAAACCTAATTCATTTTTTTTTTGGGCTGTCCCTCTTCATCTTTACCTTTCCAACCAAACTCGACACATCAAAGGACCAAAATTTCTATCCCTTCCAGCCCTTTCTCCCCAGTTCCTACTACTTGCAAGGATGGTCGGAGAGGACCCGCAGTCGAGAAATAACTCAGTTCAGCCGCGGGCTCTTCCTCCTAGAGAGACCCTGCTCGAGCGTCGTGGGCAACAGGTTTTCTCTTCCTTCTATCAAAACGGGCTGCCTCTTAATCATGCTCGTTATTGGTTTCCTGAAGCTCGGCAAGGTGTGCTCCGCCGGCATGGACATGACGCTGGCTCGAGGGTCGAAGCTCGAGGCGCCCGTGGCCAAGCTGGTCGCCACGTTGGGGTTGACCTCCCGAAGACTTGCGCTCGATGCTCGATCCGGCATGCTGGCGTTGGAGTGTCTTGTCAAGATGGGTGAGCTCCTTTGCTCCATGCTGTGAAAGACAAGAGACGAGTCCGGCGCATCGTCACCCAGGAACGACGACATCGGCTCCTCATCGAGCCTGGCCACAATGACATCATGCGGCTGCGTGCGCGGGAGCTCCGTTGGGTACTGATACGTTGCCTTTTGCGGCGTGTCGCCCGTCGATTGGTACTCGTGCAACGAGGTTACGGCAATATCTTGGCGCAGATTGGCCAGAGGCTGGCAGATTTGGGACTCTAGTATCTGCAGGCCGTCACGCAGGTCGTTGGTGTCCAGTTCCATACCCTCGCCGAGATTCTTAACCCTCTCAAACGTCGTCTTGAAGTGAGCCGACATGCTTCCAAACGACTGCTCCACCGTGCTGGACAGGGCGGAGAGAGAGGCCTGGCCGGACTCGTGGTGCTTGGCATTCTCCGACTTGGCTCGGACCACAATGTCGTCAAGTGCCTCCATCTGTACGTCGAGATCGTCTGTCTGCTCTCCCGCCACCCGCGATGTCTCGGCGTGGATCGACTTGGCCACGTTCTGGATGGCCGTGCTCCGGTCGCTCGCCCCGTTCCAGTCATCCTTGAGCTTGATCTTCAGCTGCTCGCGCGACCGCTTCACTTCTTCCATCAAGAGGTCCTCCTTGTCGTCCCAGCTCTCCATTCCCGACGTGTACTGCGACAAGGCAGCCTCGAGCGACGTCTGGGATTCCCCGACAGTCTTTTGGATGAGGGCCGCGCTGTCAGATAGACGCTGATCTTGCGCTTCGGCTTGCGAGGTGATCAGAGCAGACATCTGCGTCAGTAGTTTCTGGCGATCCTCGGCGGCTTGGCGCCGCTCCTCCTCCAAGGCCTCCTGAACGCGGGCTGAGAGGCTCTTATTCTGCGCCGCGATCGAATTGGTGGCGCTTTGAAGTTGTCTACGAAGACTGTCAGCTTCGCTGCGCTGCGCCGTGATGTGTTTGACGAGGTCCTCGAAGATTGACTTGAAGTCTTTGCCGAGCGAGCTGTACGAATTGTGAAGCTGGAGATGCATCCAAGTGTCTGGTCAGCCAAGAAAAACAGAAGAAAAGAGGGGGGAGGGGCCTGGAAGAGGAGAAAAGAAAAGACAACAGGAGCTTGCAAGTGAAGACTTGTGTCTGTCTGTCAGTCATTCATGACGGAGGCAACGAATACCAGATACGTACGTTAGCGTGAAAGCTCGTCATTTCCTGCAAGACATCCCCTGATATTCTCTCGGCCGCCTGTGACATGATTTGGAGCCTCTCGCCAACTCTGTCCTTTACCGTGTCGCGGATCACCTTGACTCCGTCGAGTACCTCGTCGATACCGTCTTTGGACCCTTGGCCCTGATGCAGAAGCTGCTTCCTCGATTCAGCAAAAGCATTGAGGTGTTCGTCCAGGAACGACTGCGTCGACGACAGCTTTTGGAGTTCCTCTTGCACAAAAGCGCCCATTCGCTGCGAGACGCTCGAGACGTGCTCTTGCTGCTCCTCCTGGAATTCCGAGACGCGCCGCTCTACCATGGCCGTGACATCTGCCACGTGTGCCTGCGACGTTCCCCAAGCCGCTCTGTTCATCGACTGCAGATCCGACTTTCTCTTGTTCTTGGCGCGGAGACCAGTCACGTCGTGCACTGTCCTGTGAAGCTTGTCGATGAGCTCTCCGCCAATTTCCGTCAGCTTCTCTTCCGTCAGCTCGTGCGCCCTTCTCAGCCGTGTTTCCTCGACAAGGGTCCTGCGAGTCGTGGCGAGAACGACTTCGGTGTGGTCGAGCACGCTCTTGGTGCTGTCAAGCTGTGCTCTCGTTCCCTCGTAGTCCTTCTTCAGTCCCATAAACGAAGTGGTCAAGGCGAAGAGCTCCTGCGCCTTGTTCCTCAGGTTCGTCTCGAGAGTCTCAATTTTGGCCCCTTGCTCCTCGAGCACGATGCGTCGAGTGTCGCTCTGCGCCGTCAGTTCTTCGTACGCGTCGTTGGACAGGTAGACGCCGTTGCGTTGTCTCGTCAGAATCAGCTCGCCCTTGAGCTTCTCAATCTCGTTGGCGAAGTCGTTGAGCAGCATCTTCTTGTGGAGCATCGGGTTCACCTGCGGCTTGTTCTTGATATTCTTGGCACGGAAGGCGTAGTCGAGCGTCGAGATGGTCTCCTCGAGATTCGCCTTGGCCGGAGAAATGGTGGCAATAATGCAAGTCTTGGTCCGTCCGCCCAACGAATCCTGCAGCAGACGGGTCAACTTGGACTCTCGGTAGGGGATGTGAGCGTTGCGGTCCACGAGCGCGTTGATAACACGACCAAGCGTGAGCAGCGACTTGTTGATGAGGCCGGCCTCCACGGCCCGCTTGTTTTCCGCCCCGGAACGTTGAATGTTTTCGCTGCCGGCCAGGTCGACCAGGTTCAGCTTGCCGGCGCTGATGAAGTCGTCGACGCCTTGATCGTTGGTCTTCTTGACGTAGGCGGTAATGGTGAAGACGGTGTGGCTTCGCGAACTGAGATCGTTGCACTTGGTGGCCGCTACCTGACGTTTTAAGCTGCCGTCCTGAAGCACCTTGATGCCCTCGGTAGCGTTCTTGATGTGTTTCTCCTCCATTCCCTGGACGACCGTGGCTGCGTGGCCCCTGCGGGGCGCGTCATCGAATATCTTGAGCTTGGTGCTTTCGTCGATGGAGAGAAGATCGCGCAGCTCCTCATTGTACAGCTCGATAAATGAGCACTTGACGCAGTGCTCCCGGTCATCGATGTCGAGCTTGTTGAAGAGTTGGTGCAGCACGCGCGGGATAATGCCTGCCTCGTCGCAAAGCATGCCGAGCGTTTCGCTCATGTCGCCGGACATGGTGTACGTTTTCCCCGTGCCGGTCTGGCCGTAGGCAAATATGGTGCAATTGTATCCTGCCAGCATCTGGTCATGGTAAGCCTTTCTTCTTCTCCTTCTTCTTCTCCTTGATCGACTGCAAGTCGACGCGGGCATCGTACCTCTTCCAGGATTGGCTTGACCGTGTCGTCAAATACCATGTTCTGATCGGCGGCCTGGGAATAGACGCGATCAAAGGCATACGACTTGTTGCTCAACGCGTTGGGCCCAAGCTTCAGCTCGACCGTCTTTCCCTTGACGCCGTCGGCCTGGACAACGACGGCGCTGTTCTCTCGGACCTCGCGCTCACTGCGACCCCGACACCTCACGACGACATTGATGTTCGTCTCCTCGCTCGCGCTGCTGCCGGCGTCGGATTCGTAATCGCGCTCCTTGCGTTTGCCGTTCGTAGACACGGAGCCTGCAGGAGAGGTTGCGCCGGAGCGGTCGTGGATGCCTCTGGCCGCGCTCAGCGTTGACGCTTGTCGCGTGGCAGAGGACCGTACTGAAGTCTGCTGCCTCGTGATACCCAGCCGACTGCCAACGCCTGAATGGATGCTGGAGCTCATGGCGGACCGATGGAGCTCCCGGTCGGAGCGTGTATTTCGTCGGGAAGCCATGGTTGAATCGACGCGAGAATCGCGTCGGGGTGTCCCAGCGGTCAAGTGCGGCGACGATGGTCCTGTTGTGTGCCACGAAAACGACGAAGAGGGAGGCAAGCCCACGAGAGGAAACAAGAAGGGGGGAGGGAAAAATGATAATGTTCTCAAAGTCTCTGCATGGGGGTCACAAATCAACGTCAAGCACGCGACTTGAGTATATATGCCCGTTATACAATCCTTGTGGCTAAGAGGGGCCCGCCCGCGCAGAGGAGGGAGCATCCAAAGTAAATACGGGGCCGGGGCTCTCTGTTGCTGTTGCCAAATCGAGACACATACTAGCCCTAGATGTTGTCGCGGCAACGGCACCAATCCTCTGGATGACATAATGCACATATGCACATACGCATACATATGTACATACATACATATTATGCACATAATGCTTACGTTGTACTCCGTACATGCATACATATCTTCAAGAATAGCGTCACGCAATGAACGGGCTTACAGTGGCCAATGGCAAAGAAACCTCTCCAACTTTTCTTTCTCTCTCTTTTTTTTAACAAAACAAGCTGACATTGCTGCCAGCACATCATGGCCGTCCGAATCAGACCATGGGCCGGGGAACTGCCAGTTGCAAAGCCTGCCCCAACCCGACTTGGCAGACGTCCATCCCCATATTCATTCCGAGACATCTGCAGGATCAGTGCATGTCCACGTCAACAGGTTTTTTTTTCTTGGCCAAAAAAAGGTCAAATCTCCAGTCAAGCAGCAAGCTCACGACGCCAAATTAGCCTTCCGCGACGGCCTTGACCAGCCTTAAGTCCGCGGGCGTCGCGAGGCTCGTAAATCCGAACCCCTGGGACATGGCTCACAGAAAGGTGACGCTGCTCACTTTTTTTTCCCCAAGTTTTCTCCTTGTCTTCATACGGCTTACTTAGTGGTAATTTGTTTGCTCCGTCGGCCGCCGAACAATAAATAAATAAGCGGAGTGGGGGCGGGGCAGCAGCTTTTCTGGAGGGAGTGGAGCCGCCCCCGAGCAGCTGCAGAAAGCTGCCAACCGTTGGGCAGTTTGCGGAGCCGCACTGCCGGTCCTCCGACACCCCAAAACAGCCGCGCCGCCAACTGCAGCGTTTGGGCCCCTGTCTGGCCGTGCCCATTGCTCGTACATCCGACGGCAGCGAGCGAGCTTCGCCAAAAAAAAAAAAAAAAAAAAAAAAAAAAGAAGGAGGGGGGGGGGGGGGGGAGGAAGGTCCATGGAGTTTATATACAGGGCCTCCAAGAAACGTGTCGCAAAGGACGAGGCCATTTTCTTTCATTCTTTTTTGGTGAATCTCTTGGTTTGCCCCCCCCCCCCCAAAAAAATGTTGCCTTTGTTGCCCTCGTGCTGCTAGGCCTGGCCTGTTCCCTCCTCCCCTGCAACCCTGTTTGGTGTCGTCATCTTGATCAGCTCTCATTCTTTTTTCTCCTTCTTTGACGTCACACGTACATACCGTTTCTTTCTTCTCATTTTTCATACATGTGCTTCACGCACATCAATTTGTACATCAACCTCTTGGGGAAAAGAAGGAGAGAGAAAGGAAAACCAACTGCCCGGGAACGTGTCTCAACAACAAGCGTCCTCCTTCTACCTAGCGTACAGGGAAAGGAAAAAAAAGGAAAAAAAAAGGAACCTAATCCCCGATGCAGCGATTTCCCAAGATTCAGTGACGAGGCAAGATCAGAAGAACCAGGACGTGGCAGATCGGACCAGCAGCTCAGAAATGGCAGTCGATCTCGAGCGAGGCGGGCCCAAAGACTCGGAGAAGCATCATCATCATTATCATGACACCGACAAGACCAAAACTGCACCACAGCATGTTCTCGCCAGCCATGCCGAGCAAGACGCTGAAGATCGCCGATATCACGGCGACGACAAACTCGCATCAGGAGATGGAGCTGGTCTGACCAGCAGCAGCAGCGATGGCGAATCTTCAGCAGAGCCAGCATCAATGCCGGTACCAGCACCGGCACCGGCATCGGCATCATCAGCACCAGCATCGGCGGCAGCACCAGCACAGCATGAGCCAGAAGCCGGACGGACCAAGATTGAGACGTTTCTCATCGTCTTTGCCCTCTGCATGGCGCTGTTCCTGGCGGCGCTCGACATGACGATTGTCACGACAGCCATCCCCACCATCTCGAGCCACTTTGGCTCCAGCATCGGCTACATCTGGATCGGGTCCGCCTACCTGCTTGGCAACGCGACGTTTGTGCCGGCGTGGGGCAAGATCTCGGACATCTTTGGCCGCAAACCCGTCCTCATCGGCGCCGTCGCCATCTTCTGGGTCGGCTCGCTCCTGTGCGCCGTCAGCCAGAGCATGGGCATGCTCATCGCCGCTCGCGCCATCCAGGGCGTCGGCGGCGGCGGCACCATTGTCCTCCCCAACATCTGCGTCTCGGACCTCTTCTCCATGCGCAAGCGCGGCATGTTCTTTGGCATCCTCGGCGGCGTCTGGGCCATCGCCTCAGCCGTCGGCCCCGTCCTCGGCGGCGTCTTCACCGACCGCGTCTCCTGGCGCTGGTGCTTCTACATCAACCTGCCGCTCTCGGGGCTCGGCCTCGTCATCCTCGTCTTCGTCCTCAAGCTGCACAACCCGAGGACCCCCGTGCGCCAGGGTCTGCGCGCCATCGACTGGGTCGGCAGCCTCCTCATCATCGGCGGCACCCTCATGCTGCTCTTTGGCCTGCAGTTTGGCGGCGTCCAGCATCCCTGGGACTCGCCCATCGTCATCTGCCTCATCGTCTTTGGCGCCCTGACCATCGCCCTCTTCGTCCTCTACGAATCCATGCTCGCCCCCTTCCCCCTCATCCCCGTCTCCCTCTTCCGCCACCGCACCAGCGTCGCCGCCTTTGCCCTCTCCTTCAGCCACGCGTTCACCTTCATGGGCGGCAGCTACTGGCTGCCCCTCTACTTCCAAGCCGTCCTCGGCGCCTCCTCCCTCCTCTCGGGCGTCTACCTCCTCCCCTTTGTCCTCTCCCTGTCCTTTACCTCCATGATCGTCGGCATCACCATCAAGCGCACCGGCAACTACAAGGTCCCCATCGTCGCCGGCCTCGCCGTCATGACCCTCGGCTTCGGCCTCTTCATCGACCTCGGCGACGACCGCAACTGGGCCAAAATCATCATCTTCCAAATCATCGCCGGCGTCGGCGTCGGTCCCAACTTCCAGTCCCCCCTCATCGCCCTGCAGACAAACGTCGAGCCTCGCGATATCGGCTCCGCCACCGCCAGCTTCGGCTTCCTCCGCCAGCTCGGCACCTCCATCTCCGTCGTCGTCGGCGGCGTCGTCTTCAACAATCAAATGGCAGCCCAGTCCGCCTCCCTGGCCCGCCAACTCGGCCCCGACACGGCCAACCTCTTCACCGGCTCAGAGGCCGCCGGAAGCGTCCACGTCGTCAGCCAGCTCCAAGGCCACGAGGCCGACGTGGTGAAGCATGCCTACTGGGAGGCCTTGCAGAAGATGTACATCCTCTTCACTTGCACCGCATTCACCGGCTTCTTGATAGGATTTGCCATAAAGCAAAAGCGGCTGACCAGGGAGCACACCGAACACAAGACCGGGCTGCAGTCGCTCAAGCACAGGAGGGACGCCGACGCCGAGCCGCACGACTCGGCGCAAACACAGATTTCTGAAAAGTGAGGGCCTTTCTATCTTTTCTTTCTTTTTTTTTCTATTGGTTTCTTCCTTTTAAAAATATGGAAAGCAAGGAAAGGCATGCATCAATTAAGCAGTTCCGTATACCCAAAAGAAGGAGAGGTCTCTATCCAGCGTCAGCCTATCCATGTATTGTACCATCTCCATCAGCTATCAGATCAGGGGCCTTCCTAGGCACGAGTCGAAAGCAATTATATGTTTCATGCACACATGTAACAACAGGATCATATATTTGTTTGTATAGATGATGAATGATCCAACGCTGCCCAATTCTCGAAGAGAGGAAGGGTAATCAACAAAATCACAACCCACGTCATTGGTTGAGCGCTTTGTAGAGTATGCTGATAAAAAAAAATGAAAAAAAAAAAATAAAGAAGGAAAGAAAGAAGAAGAAGAAATAAAAAAGAGAGACACAACCACGAGGCGTCTTGTGGACACGAGTCGTACAGTAATCAAAGCTCAAAACACCGTCACTGTATTCACAAAATCGTTCCTCAGCACCTCGAAGACCAAGCCCGGAAAGCCAAACAAGGTCGTCGTCGATTCGCTACTGGTGTCCACCCTCCTCGCGCTGCTCTCTTCCGAACCTCCGAGAAGCTCGCAGCTGCTGCCGGGACTATCGCCCCATCCTCGATTGAGTACCATCCCCCTCTGTCGCTGAGACGTAGCGCCCTCCGGGTAAGCGGATGCCCATTTCCGATTCAGGCGATCCTCAATGACTTGAAATTCCGTCTCGGAGTTGACCTTGGCCTCGTCGCCGTCGTCGCCGTCGCCGTCCAGATAGGCAATTTCCCATCTGCACCGGCGGTGACGGTTGAACTCGTAAGAACCCGGCACATTGCCGTGAAGAATGAGCTTGGTGGCAACTAATCGATCAGGGTGGTGTGACTTGATGGGATTGTCATCCTCATCACGGCTCGGACCTCCTGGCGGCGCTTCCGAAGGCTGTGTAGGTAGGGAGAGGAGGACATCGAAACCTAGATAAAAGTAGTTGTAGAAACACTCGCTCGACGGGTCCGCAGCGTCCTGCTCATCGACGGCATCGTCGAGCCCGGATTCTTCATCGGACCCTGTATTCATGGATGACTGGTCGGTATCAGTCAGATCGTCGGGGCGAATATCGGCCACGGCGCTCGGCCGGCGATGTGAGTTGCTGCTGCTGCCGGTGCGCATCTTGTGAATGACCATTTTTTGATCATTTTTGCTCTTGCGATAGATTGCGTTGGGCGGTCCCAATTCCATGACTAGCTCTTGGGGCGTCGTCCGTCCCAGCTGGAGCCTGAGGGGATAGGCATCTCCTGACCACTTACGATGCAGATCGAGCTTTCCTCCGCCGTGGATGCGCACAAGCGAAACCTCATCCGGGAACGCATCCTTTGTGCGCGGTAGAACCGAGGTCTGCTTGATGCTGGGGAGCGCCTCGGTCCAGAGTGTGGTGCGGGCGTCGGCCCATGTATTGCCGCTGAAGACGGCCATGGACGTGGCAACTTGGCTGGGCGATGCTGACAAGAGGCTCACAACATCCTTGTCGGGCGAGTATGCAGCCTTTGCGAGGGGGAAGTTGAAGGCCACGCCCGGGTACGACAGGACATACGTGCCATCCCCGTCGGTGGTAGCGCGGGGGGGAATGAATTCGCCGGCGTAGGTCGGGCCCAGCAGTCGGTTGTAAATGTGTCTGAATGTCGGACCTGGGGGGAGGTCGGCGGGGGAGGGGGACGCTGGTGATGGTGATGGTGGCGCCGACGCCGCCGTGCCGTTTGAGACGGCGGGCGGCTTCATCAGATCTCGGTCTTTGAAAGTGATGTGGTTCTTTGTGAAGTCGAGTACTTCGATGAGTCGCAGCCTTTGATCTGGTCCGTCGAAACGTAGTCGGATGCCATTATGCGGCAGGACGACGCAGACGGGCGTCGTGACGGGCTGTTCCGAGGAGAAGATGACATCGAGCTTGGGGAAGCGCTGAGGCTCGGCTTTGAGACGGGTCAGCACATCGTGGAGCGATGCGCCGAGAACTGGAGTAAGGCGGTGCCGGACGAGTTAGTCTCATCCATCTCATGTTTGCCTTGCTGGCATGGCTTTGCGGTTTTGAAGAGATTGCAGCTGCGAGACGCACTGAGGAAGCCCAGCGCCCGGCCAGGATGTAGCTGCGCGGTGAAGAGCATCTTGTTTCATGACCCGACGGCCGCCGTGCCCGTGTGTGGAGTGCGTGAGTGTGGGTGTGTATGTGTTTTATGTTGTGTTTGCCGGTCCCTGTTCCTGTTCATTCAATGTTCAAATTGGCATGGCGAGGAAGGAAGAGGCGGCGAGCTCGGATCGCTGCTGGCAATCTGCAAGTGGGCAAGAGCCAGAGCCATGTGACGCAATGGGGCCCTGAGTAACAAGGAACATGGAAGGAACACGCGACGCAGGGCAGGCATGCGCCTGCCGTCGGCTCCGCTGACTTGACTTTCTCCACTTCAGGCACGGAGCGCATACCTGGGGCACTCACTTTGTGAAGCATCACGGGACGCGTTGCGAGCGCCAATTACAAGTCACCGCGGCATGCTCGATGCACGCAATAGAAACCTTACGTAGTACAGTAGTAAGCAGACATGCAGAAATGTACATTGATCTACCATTCATCTACCTCTCCCTTCTTTGGCCGCTGCATGCGGACAACTTTGTCGCAGTTCAGCAGGCACAGAGGATCAAACGCCCTCTTGATCTGCAGCAGACATGGCACTCGTTAATCAGCCAAGTCTCGAATCCGAACCCGGGCGGAATTTGCACAACCCAAAGAAAAAAAAAGAGAGAGAAGGGGAGAGGTGGAAAAGAGAAAGCCGTTCACGTACCTGTCGCATGGCGTCGACCGTCGACTCGCCCAGCTCGTGAGGCAGATAATCCCTCTTGACCAGGCCAACACCGTGCTCGCCCTAGCCATGAATGAAAAAATCAGCTTGTGCTTCACATCAGCAAAATAGCACCGGCCCTTCCTTGTCCGCTCTCACCGTCACAGTTCCCTCCAACTCGATGGCCCGCTTCACCATCCTGTGCACGACAGCCTCGGCCTTGTTTCGGTGAGCGTCGCTGTATGTCAGAATGGCTACGACATGGCAGAGTCAGCGAAAAGCGAGCAAGAGACGTGTGAGGGGGGGGGGATCTAATCTTGTCTTGTCCAGCCACTCACTGTGAAAATTACCATCCCCGACGTGTCCGACGATGGAGCCCGTCAGGCCGCTCCTGCGCAAGTCCTCCTTGGTCTCCTGGATCAGTAGAGGCAGCTGTGTAATGGGCACCGCAACGTCCCCTGTCCACACCCTGTCGCCCTCCTTCATGATAGACACGTTGCTCCACAGCGCCTCTTTCCTAGCGCTCCAGAGCTCGTCCTGCTCCTCCTGGTTCTTGGCAAACTCAAACGTCCTGCTGCCGGCTTGTTTTGCGAGGTCCTGCACCTGCGAGACCTGCTCCTTGACGCCCGCAGCGGTGCCGGAGAATTTGAAGAACAGCGTGGCGTCTTCTCGCCACTCGCGAGACGTCAGGCCGGCTGCATTGATGAGTTTCATTTGGCTGTCGTCGAGGATCTCCATGGCTGCTATGGGTATTCCATCGCCCACGATCCTGCTCACACACCTCGCGGCGTGGTGGATGGAGGGAAAGGTGCACACGGCGACGCTGGTCGACTTGGGCTTGACCGTGACCTTGAGAGTGGCCTCGGTGACGAGACCAAGGGTACCTTCGGATCCGATGAAGAGCTTGGTGAGGTCATATCCCGCCGAGCTTTTGCGCGGCCGCTGCCGGGTCTTGACAATGGTGCCGTCGGCCATGACGACCGTCAGGCTGAGAACCCACTCGCGCATCGTGCCGTATCTGTATGCGTTGGTGCCGCTGCAGCCGGTGCCGACCATGCCTCCGATCATGGCGCCTGGCCCCGGGTCGGGGGGGAAGAAGAGGTTCTTCTTGGCCAGGTCATCGTTGAGGGACTCCCAGCCCACGGCCGGCTGAACGACGACGTCAAGATCGTCCTCGTGCAGGGCCAGCACTCTGTTCATCCGTCCAAAGTTGATGGAGACGCCCTTCCTTGTCTGCGTGTAGTGTCCCTCCAAGCTTGTGCCTCCGCTGTAGCCAACCACGGGGATCCGCCGCTGGTGGCATACTTTCATGATCTGCGACACTTCTTCCGTGCTGGCCGGGTAGACGATGCAGAACGGCTTCTCGTTCTTGCCAGGCCGGTGCGTAGACCACGGAGAAGAGGCGTGGTGCTCGATGTCGGTCTCGAGGGTGCTGACGTGCTCCTTGCCGACAATCTTGATGAAGTCAGCCCATGCCGCTTGCATGTTCTCAAGCTTCGTGTTGTGCTTCGCATCCTTGGTCTTGGACAGCGGCAGCGTCGACGCAGCTTCGGGTTCGCGAGGCCAAAAGGTGCCCAGGTAATATGCGATGCCGATACTCGAGAGGAACACTTCAGATGCAGCAGTCAGTCGAGGTTCAGTGAACGACACGGAGCCGCCGTGACGACGGCATGCTGTACATACAAAACGTCACCATCCAGTTTCTCGAAGGATCCGTCATGTTCCTCCATCGCTCATACTGCTCGCGCTGCTCGCGCTCTCGTCGTAGTCGCGCCCCGATACTGCCCATGACCTGGCCCTGAAAAGACCTCCCCACCTTCATCTCGTTTCCATGCCGAGGGGCCTTGGTCTTCTCTGGCTCAATCTCGGTGGCATAGCATCGGCTTGCACCTAGTCGCCACGGTGCTGCCGAGTTGCTGCCTCGCAATGTCCTGACGGTCCGCGATGCATGCAGTCGTAGCTGGCCCATGACAACGTACATGGCCCGCGCATTGCTTTGTCAGGCAATGTGCTCTAGACACCTTGAGCTCCGCCAACAGCGGCTGTCTGCGCCGGGGGAAAGAAAGAAGAAAAAGAAGAAAAAGAAGAAAAGTTGGCGCGCTAGGGAGGCGTGAGTGCTAATGCTTGATGATGATGATGATGATGATGGTGATTGGTGGTTGTTAATGGAGACTGAGGGCATCGGCTTTTTTATGGCCTAATTGTGGGGTCAAGCAAGCTCAAGCAAGCTCAAGCTGTCAGCTCTTTTTTTTTTCTAATTTGTTTTTTTTTTAAAAGATAAAAAATGTACTGTAAGCAAAATCAAATTATGAAGCAGAGGCTTCTCAGCTTCTACGGACGTTCTGTAGCAAACTTGATGAGGCCAACTGGACGCCGCTCCTTCTTTCCACCTTTGTGATGCAAAGCGTCTCAGCGAAATATGAGCGAGCCAGAGATCCGACCTCAGAAGACTCGAAATCTTTCTTCCAACAAGTGCAGTGTCGCTGATGCAGCCATGCCATGATCATCTCCGAATGCACTCTACTCCCGTGGCCAACACAGTCCCCTTGGTCACAAGAAAGTGAAGAGAGGGGAAAAAAAAAGAAAGAAAGAAAGAAAGAAAGAAATGATTGTCGAGCCCCCAGAAAATGAGGACGCGCACCATCCTGAACCACATGCGCGCCTACTCAGTACATGTTGCACACCTTTGGTTGATCAGGGGCGCCACAGCATCTGCACAGCAAAGATCGGGGTATTCTGTCCCAAGCACTGTATGAACGCGCCTAGCTGTTCATCGTTGGCAATCTGTAGAGGCACTTCAGCGCCTTGGCTGTTCTTCATTACGCCCATAACACACACGCAGTCTGCGCCGGGGAACTGAGTGACGGCTGCTTGTCGGACGAGATCCAAAGAGCATGAGTCGATGCAGACGGCCCAGAGATTTCTGTTCGCGCTAAAGCCCGACATCGCATGAAGCCGCATGTATGCCGCGAGGGGTCTTTGCGCCGCTGCAAATTCTTGGATCAAGAAGGGTTCTGGGCCAAACGACTGCTGAAGGTAGGCCGGATCCATGAAGCTCGCTTGGACGGCGTCGTGGAACCCAGAGATCGGAGAGTCGCCAAGACCGGGATGTACCATCATTTCAGTCGTCATTAGTGAGAATTGGTTGGGGCAAGGCGGCTGGGACGCCTCCTCATTCGCGTCTGGCAGCACAGATGATGCCTGGGACGCAGAATCAAGTGCGTTTACCTCTGCCGAGGCACTCCTTGCAGTACCGGAACCCGTCTGCCCAGAGGCAACAGATGCTTCGGACCCGTCATCGACGTCAATGCCGCGGCTGCTGTTTCTCTGTGCATCTTCCACGTCGCCCTGTGGCGGGACGCTGGGCGCCATCCCGACGGGCGATGGCGCCGGCCCTTCGCCGGCTTCCAAGGCTTGCGCAGATGCAGGAGACCCGGTTGGATGCTGCTGCTCCTGCTGCTCCTGCTCCTGCTGCTCCTGCTCCTGCTGCTCCTGCTCCTGCTGCTCCTGCTCCTGCTGCTCCTGCTCCTGCTGCTCCTGCTCCTGCTGCTCCTGCTCCTGCTGCTCCTGCTCCTGCTGCTCCTGCTCCTGCTGCTCCTGCTCCTGCTGCTCCTGCTCCTGCTGCTCCTGCTCCTGCCGCTGCGGCTTCTGTGGTTGCTGTGGTTGCTGTTGCTTCTTGAGTCTCCGACGTTCCTCATCCCTCAGCCTTTTGAAGACTTCTTTGGCCATGACCTCTAGCGCTCGAGCTTGCTCTGGTGAGCCGTCGCCCTCGGGTGCCATAGCATCCAAAAGACGTTTCACGGCGGGTGAGCTGTCCAACCACGCCTGCTTCAGGTCCTCCCATTCCTTTGCGCTCGCGTCGGATTTACGCGTCAGACCCGAGGAGAGGAGGAACTGGCGGAATGCCGTCAGTATCTGTCGGTACTCCTCCGCATCGATGCCCACGGCATTTTTTGCCTCTGTGAACGACATGCGAGCTTCCATAGTGCGGTACGCTCGTTTTTCGGCGCCTGTACAAGCTGTTACCAAGTGCCGGCTGTCGAATTTTAGGATCGTCTAGGTCGGTTGGAGTAGGGGCCCTGACAGGTGAGGTTAGGGGAAAGTGTTGAACAAGTCGCTCCTTTGCGGCGGGCCATCTCATGGCTGCCGCAGCCTTTTATTTGAGCACCTTTCCCTCTTAAAAGTGGTTTTTTCCTCTCGACAGATTCGCTGGAAATTGTATCTGTTGGTGTGACACATTGAAACATCGAGATCCAAGATCTCCTCAAGGGTCATTTTCCGACGGGAAAGCGATTCATTGGCAATCAGGCGGCGAACGGTAATCTTCCTTGTCGCCTCCTCGGGACGCCGGGCAGCCATTCACTCGGTGTCCTGAAGTTTGCTGTGAATCGGACCCTTCTGCTGCTTTCCGCCAGTGAAACTCGCCTCGTACCCTCAAGAGCCGCCGGTTCCCGGGCTCTTGTGACTTCACTCTCTCCTTGATTATACAGCCATGCTGTTGATTGAAAACCCCAAGGTTCTAATTGTCAGTCAGGTTCCTCGCCCTACCCAAATTTCTCATGCGAGTGACTCACCGCTCGCTCGCTCCTGAAGCCAGATGCCGCTCAGAGGGGAAGTTCCGTTGCCGGGATTGGATCAAGAACGCCCGTTTGCCTGGATTCATATCAACAACATCACTTGCAAAGCGAGCCAGGCGAATCCGCAGCCGTGACTCTCCGGGCCTTCAAGCTGTCAACGTTGTTCATGTGTTTCACGATGTCTTAGACATGGGATCCTCATGCGTCTCCCAATTGTATGCCATGACCATGTGAGGGACGACGGCCAGGACGTTTGGAAAAGGCGCGCTCCGACGACAAGACGGATCAAACCGGCTCCAGTGTCATTGCAGGATGTTTCATGAAACGGATCACGTTTAGGCCGAGACAATAGCCCAGAGACAAAGCTACATAGAGTCAGAAAAAGCAGAGTCCTGAAAGACTACTTCACATTGATTTGTGGGATTTAAACCCAGAGCTGAATCTGGAAGCCACCGTTTCGAGTCTCGCACACGACCAACATGTCAACGTGGCTCCCTGGTCTAGCCCATCGAATTCATCTCTCCGCAGAGAAATGTAAGGTCTCGTTCGGCAATGATCCATCTGATCCGGTCGACAAACGTGTCAAACGCTGGATTGCCCGGTTTGTCGATTCAGGAACAAGGCCAAATGCGCCGCCACGCACAGAGCTTGTCATCTGTCCCATCCATGTATTATCCGTCCTGGAAATGAATTCTAGAAATCATTTTTCCGTCGGCTGCGGTTGGGCTGGAAGCAGCCAATTCACCGCATCTGGCTTCCCATAGGAATCTCCGTGTCTTCAGAGGTGCTATGCGATTACACCCTTGTCGACCCATCACTTGAATTGCCTCGCCACTTGACTGAGCCGGACCTCAGGTGGCATGTCTTGATCCATGAGTCTCGCGAAGTAGGGAACAAAATTCTGTCAAAGCCAATCTTGCTGAGCTAATCGCTCGCAAAGTGCTAGGTGAGCAAGTTGGCAAAGGCCTCTAAGCTGCCGTCCGTGGGAAGCCAGATATTGCAAAGACATGCTGGGTCGGAAGTTTGACATCGCAGACTGGCATGCCTTTGAAAAAGTCGAAGCATGATCCACGGCCTATTCGTTCGTATCCTGCTCGGGCTTTCTAGTGCACCTCTGAACTAAGCTGCGTCATTGATGGGACCGGACATGCTTAGTTCCCCAGTGGCAAGTAGTCTATATTCACAATACGGGGTTCCACGGCGTAAGACCGTATGTTGAGTCGAAGCTCAGCGAGTAGTTCAGTGTAAACAGTACCGTACCCGAGTCATCATTCCATGTCATGCATCACTTCGGGAACTTTCGTGAGGATTCAAGGTACCCCCTACTAGGTGGAACCAATGAGCGCGTAATGGCTGTCAAGCCCACGATCAGAGTTGACATTGAAGCCGACAGCTTGGAACAAAGCCGACAAAAGAAGAGTGAAAGGAGAGTTGGGGCCCGTTCGTTGGTTCCGCAGCTAAGCCTCGCGATAGGGTTGGCGACTTCTCTCGTACAATTTCAGGTTGGAGCGACTTGAAATTGCAGGTTGAATTTGTCGTAGACAATTTCTGTACCGCCATGCCATCGCCAACGAGGATGCCACTTCTCTACTGAACGTCTGTTTCCCAGCGGTCTCTTTTTTCTCAGTTTGTCAGTGACTGGTTGCCAATTGAAGCAATAGCTGTTCAAACTGAAGAGGCACCAGGAATCGTTTGCGTTCGTCATGTAATGGCTTGTCGCGTTTCATTGACGCCAACATTTCTTCCCTTTCCCTCATTCATCTCTTCTCTAGACTGCCCTAAATTTGGGCAAAGTCGCAGTGGAAAATCTGAGAATATAGTAGATAATAGCTCAACCTCGACTTTATCCAGGCCAAGTTGGAGAAACCTGATAAAGAAATAAAGAATAATGGGTTTCGCTGCAGGATTTTGAGCTGCTCGTTCTTTTATGATTCGGAGAAGCCCTATAAGCGGCTGGTCTTCTCTGCTGCCGCTTCATCCAGGAAGCTGTTGACCAGAAATGAAAATGAGTCGGCATATTGGTAAAGGAAGCCATGACCAGCGTCAGGGTAGAGATGCAATTGAGCGTTTGCGTGACTCAGCTTCTTCCAAATGACGATGCTATTTTCGGTCGGCAAAAGAAGATCATTGCTGCCTAGGTGGAAAATCAGTTCCTTTGATTTTCGAAGGAAATTGTGTAAATTGTCCGCAAAACATAAAAAGAACAAGGACAAGAATAAAGAAAAAACATCATAGAACAACGTACCGTTGGCTATCAAAACGGGTATCTGAAGCTCATGAATCCGACAATACGATGCATCGTGTGCCAGCTTAGGGTCCATAAACTTGGCGAATGAGATAGCTTGCCGATGCGAGTTGGGGGCATCGAGGTAACCCGAGCGGAAAGGCCTACTGTTGATAATCCGATCCCAAGCGGCCCTGCCAGCGGCCTGACTTCTTTCAGACGAATGGAAAAAGGTATCAAGAAAGGCCTGGCGCTGTTCCCCGGCAGTAGCGGCGGCTTTGAGCTGATTGAAAGGTCCAATCGGTGCCTGGGCAACTCCTTGGCCGATGCTCGGGGTCGTGCCGCAAAGGATGAGGCTTCGCACCAGCCTGGGCGCGTTAAGGGCGACGAGCTGTGCGACGCACCCGCCCATGGAGAAGCCCAAGACATCGGCTCGTCGTATCCCAAGGGCCTCCAAGACGTCGACGTAGTTCTTTGCCCATTCGGCGAAAGTTTTGGGCACTTGGCCTTGTGAGCGGCCAACTCCCGAGTTGTCAATCAAGACGACGGGTCTGCAGGCAGCCAGTGGGTTGATGAGTGCCGGATCCCAATGATCTACAGTACCTCTGGTCAGAGAAGAAAGGCATTTCTGAGCATTAGCTCCTGCCCATCTCTCGGTTCTGCATGTTTCTGGGACAGATCCCGCAGAGGAAAATCGAGGCGAGTAGGCCTACCGAAAATGCATTAGGAGGACCAACGGAGTGCCGTACAGACGACCGAGGCTCCGATATGCGTATCGAATATCGCCAACATGGACGAATTGATCCTCTGCCAACTCGTACGTAGTCATAGTTAATGGGCGCATTCCGCTATGCCCCGAGTCACTGAGACGAAGCCGGGGCTCATTAACTCGAGAATTGGTTGCACTACTCCTAGCTGGGGTTGGGGGAACAGGGTTCCAGTGCGTGTATGCTGACGTAACCCGGCAGGAGCAAAATCCCAAGACAATGTCACTTGTGTCACCTCTTGCGCGGGAAACCACATTTCATAGACCTGCCTGCATCCACGCGGTATTCCTCCCATGCCGTCCGAAATGAGCAAGCGAGCGTGGGCGCCGTCTTGATATCACATATGTAGTATTCACTGTCCATTGAGACGCGGTCGTAGGCATATGATGCATGGACAAAACCTCTATTAATGTCTAATAAGCCCTACTTGTTTCATCCCCCGCAAGACGGCCAACCGCTGCCCCAGATCGCTGGAAGGAGAGGGGAGCAAAGGTGATATTGTTTCAGAACAAGACGTAGCAAATAAAAAAAATGTGCCTATCATCGTGTCCTGAGAATAAAAAAAATACCTTTCCCCAGTTCTAACATGATGGATGCATATTTGAGTTAAGGGAAGGCCATCATGATTTCTCCGTCTCAGCCTGGTCTAAATCCCGGTACAGGGGCTTCTCTAATAGGGAAGTGTCGTGGCACATTGCGTCATTTTCTTCACAGGACGAGCGTGTGTAGAATCTGAAGAGAAGATAGTCAGTAAAAAGAAAGATTAAATAAAAGAAAAGTCAAAATAGGTGCAATGGTAAGCTGATTTTTGAAGAAAAAAAAACCCTCCTTACCTTTTTAGATATGACAAGGCAACAGCCAAGCCCAACGTGAAGGCCAAGGCAAAGATTGCGATTCTATTCCTGATACCAAAAAACGAAATATGGTGGCGATGGCGGCGATGGCCGAATTGATGATTGTGATGATGTGTGATATGACTGTGGTGTTGACCGTGATGGTGATTTCCTTCATTCATCGGCTGTATCGATGTGATTTTTTCGCCATACGCAACCGCCATGATCCGGCCCTTGCTGTCCAGCACAACAGCCTTGAAGATTTCTCTCAAAGTCCCATGTGCCTCGGAGGCAATCCTAGTGGCTTTGGCGATGAGGCCATGGCAACTGTGCGGCGGGCGATGTTGTACTGCTTCGGCAGCGGGAGCGTTGTGGCGGCCCATGAGATTATCGTCGTCTGAGATGACTGGCCCTCGTTGCCATGCTGGCAGGGCGGAGCTCAGGGCAGTGAGAGACAGAAGGAGGAGCTGAAGCTTCATTTTGGACAGAAAAATGCAATTGCTGAGTTTCTAGTAGGACCAGAAATAAGGATCGTCTGCTGCAGTGGGAAGTGACTGAGGGAATGTATATGGAGGACAAAGGAGAGTCAACCCTTGGGCATATTGTATGGGGGACGTTTTTTTTCTCCTGCTTCGGTTCGATGGCGAGAAAGTCTGTTGAAGAGACGGGCCAGATGGTGGTATTAAGTCAGGGAATGAAAAGAGCGTGCATGTAAGTAAATGACTCAAAAAGTGAGTGCATGAGCAGGGATGGCATTGATGTGTGTTGCTTGTGGTGCGGCTAACTACCTGTTAGCAAGGCGTAGCGTGGCGCGTGGTTGGATGGCTGTGGATTGTGTCGATGAACGACGGAGGCTTGGAGGTGCAACCTTGATTCGGGCGAAGCGCTCCAGAATGGCGTAAATTTAGATGTCCATCATTCCATGCAGTCAGTCCATCTCCCATCCATCTACTTCGTACCCAGGCCAAGTCATGACATTGCATGACATGCATGCCCATTTCACACCGCAGCCGAGTCATGTATACATGGCACCAACGGAAAGGCTAGTATGATCAAGATGTTTCTGTCCTCCCTCTGGGTGCCCAGGCAGGCGTCGACCCGACTCAAGAATTTTGTCCCAACCAATCAGGAACGAGCGAGCGAGTCGACACGGGCCCACGGAGCTTCAACGTGGTGCTGCAAGTTCCCAGCCAATGAATTGTGGAGCAGGATGGATGAATTCAGTGAGAGAACCTGGTGCATTTATTTCGTTTTCTTTCTTTTCGTTTATTGTTATGTTTTTTTCTTATTTCTGGTTTTCGGGAATCATGGCACGGGCGTGATTGTCTCTACTTTGTTCTGGACCAAAGGTGTGTGCAGGTCGACGAAGCCTGTCGCTGACATTGAGAGAGAGTATTGATTGGCCTGCGCGCTTGCTTCTTGTGGGACTCTATCTGCTACAGCCGACATGACAAGTCGGCCTCGAACGTAGTCATGGCCAGCGCGCTACCTTCTTCCTACTTATCTACCTACCTAGTAGTAGTTAGTCGGTAAGCACCGTTGACCCGTCCTCGTCCCCCTTGTCTCGTGCTCATCTCACGGGATTTTCTAGGCGACATACACACGGCGACCGCCATCCGTGCCGGGAAGGGGCGAAAAGGGCGGGAAACGAGTCTGGCCTTTCATTCTTACTTCTCTCGGTCTCTCGCTCTTTGTGACTGTCTGGCCCAAGCACACCCCTTTAGCAAGCAGGGCAGCGCTCTGGGCCGAGCCAGCCTTAGCCGTCAATGGCCATCGATAACTCATCCCTACCTACTAAACGCCTCTGGTTTAGGTTGTGGGTTGTGGTGGGACCCAACGTTAAATGGCCGCACCAGAAAGCTTGTTGCTAGGTGCTTCAGGATGGCTCGTGAAGAGCGAAGGGCGCCTGCCGAGATGCAGACACTCAGCACGGAGAGACTCGGTCCTTTGCGTGGCTCGGTCGCGGGGAATCTGGACTTGTCCCTGCTTTTCGGACGACCTCCGACGCTGCCTTGCTCCGTATGGATCCGTAGGGAGAGAGTCAGCGTGCTCGCTCTGCCTCTTCCTCCCCCACCTTGGCTTGCTATTTATTGATGAAACGTCGTGAAGTCACAAGAACCCACGTATAAGGACAGAGGCCTCTCTCGTGACGATGCCCGTAACGACCGGGACGTCGTGTCGGAGACTGACTTTTTATTTCCACATTCTTGATCCTAGTGAAAACGTACACCAAAGTACCTGGGAACTTACGTGTCAGCCTGGCACCTGAAGGCCTGCTCGTGACGCCGAGGCAATACACATTGAGACCGCCTGCTCAACCTAAGTTGAGTTGGTTGGCGAGCCATGAATACATATGTCCTCGTGCGAATTGCGGGGCATCGAGGCACTCCTTAGCTTGAAATACAAACAAGTAACGCTTGTGAATCCTCGGCCGGCCATCCGCTTCATCTTGACAAAATCACGTAACGATTGTGAGGCTCTTCACGTGGGGAAACGGCTGCCTCTGTTCGTGAAAATCCAAGCTACCCTGGACCTCAGCTCCTCCCTTGCTCACTCCGTCTGCGCTATACCCATCAATCACGAATGCGCATGCGTGATATGACAGACCACACATCAGCTGCTGGCACTGCCAGGGGTCGCTGGCATCACAACTTCTTGCGGCGCAGCGGAGAAAGACGAGACCAGAAATAAGTAGTAAGGAAAAGGAACGAATCCGGCGTCTCATCATCACTCCTCCTGATGCTCACCCACACGCCACCGTTATCCATCGCCAATCTCGTCGTGCAGGAATATGCCGTCGCCCACAGATGATGAGACGCCATTCCCGACCTTGAGCCACGCCGCGACCTTCAATGCATTTGGCCGATCTCATTTGTCCCCCGACGATGCCAATGTCTCGCCGCCACGACGGGCGCGCGACTTTCACGGCGATGCGGACGGCGCACCGGGGCTGAGGGCAGTCGTCGACCGCAGCAGAAGCCGTCGACGGAAAAGGGCATGGAAAAAGCTCATGTGGGTGAAGCAATCATGTACGAACCGTCTCCCTTTACCTGGTCTCTGGGAAAGCTCTTATCCTCCCCAATAGAAGTGTTCCTTCCATGCTGTTCGTTTCTTCTTTGCCTTTTTTTTTTGGTTCCAAGGTGATCAAGGGAGGAGGATGGAGAAAAGCCAGCTAATCAAGGTCAATTGCCTAACGCGCAGATCCGGACAACTACACGGACCAAGCCACGTTTCTGGAAAACCTCCAGCGCAACCCGCGTCTAAAACCGTACGACTTCTGGCCCTTGGTCGCCGATTCCACCGTGATCCTGCAACACGTGTGCTCCGTCACCATCTTCATCGTCTGCTTCGTCGGCATGTACCACGAGCGCGTGCCGCCCGCAGCAGTCGTAAGCTGGAGCAGCGTCGGGACCTTCCTCGGCTGGATTCTCTGGGAAAGATGGGTATCTGAGGAGGAAGACGAAGAGGACGAGGCAGCGGCGGCCGCCAAGTCGGCATCGACACCGGTCATCACGCGAACAGGGAGCTTGCGGAGACGAAATCGCGCAGGGAGTGTTCGAAGACCGCCGCATCCGCTTCGCGTGGAATCCTTCCCATCCAGCACTGTACCGCCCACGCCATCAACGACAAGAGCCACGATCACGACGACGGCAGCCAGCTCGACTACGAATCTTCTCCACGTGCCTCCTCGCGCCGCCGCGGCTGTCGCATCCTCATCCTCCCTCAAGTCCATGCCGTCTAAGTCGGGCCCGGAAAGTCGCAACGACGAGGACTCCGGCGGCGAAACACTCGACGAGAATCGCACCCACCAGCGTCTGGGTACCATCAAATCCGCCATCCTCATTTACGCCACCCTGCTGGGGCTTTCGCCCATTCTCAAGTCCCTCACGCGGTCCACTTCTAGCGACTCCATCTGGGCCATGTCCTTCTGGCTGCTCGCCATCAACATCTTCTTCTTTGACTACTCGGGCGGCGTGGGCACCAAGTTCCCCGCCTCGCTGTCCACAAACGCGGCTCTCATGGCGTCCACGGTGCTCGCCAGCCGCTTGTCCGCCACCAACCAGGTCTTTAGCCTGACTCTCTTCAGTATCGAGGTCTTTGGCCTCTTTCCCGTCTTCAGGAGACACGTGAGACATCGCAGCTGGCAGTACAACCTCGTCCTGACCGTTCTGCTCGTGCTCGGCTCGGGATGGGGCGTTGGCCTCGTGCTCGGGGACAACGGCGACGGCGTCTTCCCCTGGAAGAGCGGCATCATGGGCATGTTGTTCAGCGTCGTCGTTTCCGCCCTCGCCACCGGCGGTTGCAGCTGGTGGCTGATTGGCCTGCAAAAATACAAGAACGAGATTCGGGGCCCCTGGGATCCCGCGAGGCCCATCATCATGAGCAGAACCCGGTGGGACGACACTTGACGGGCTGCTTCTTCTTCTTCTAATTTTCTTTTAATTTTTTTTCTTCTTCTTTAAATAGACCAGTATTTAATTTCAAGTTTTCTCTTCACACATCATCAAATAAATGTACATGATTGATGACTCGGCTCGAGTCTCCCCCTTAAGGAAAAAAAAAGGGGGGGGGGGAGGTTCTCGGTGCTGCTTGAAATGGAAGGGGCTAAAACACGTCAACTACCATTATAATCCTCCCATAGCGGGACGAAAAACACTACTTAAAAAAAAAACCGAATCCGTCTCATTTTTGCGAACCTTTGCGTACGAATTTTCAAACAGGCAGCGCCGCAGAATCTTTCCACCAAACGGAGTGCCAAGTCTTGATCCCAGTAGAGTCGCAACAACCCCTTCCCGAGAAGAGGAGGTGCGTCTTTCCCCATCTTCATAGAACAAGAAAGGAACGAAAGGAAGAGAAGAAAAAAAGGGCCTCGGAAAGAAAGGCCCGTCTGAATCATGCCGCGCGCCCAATTACACCCCTACTGCGACGTGCAAGGACCTCCCGAGATTGGTTGCGTAATGCTATAAGGCTATGCCTGACTCCAGCTGGCATGTGGCCAAGGCGTCTCGCGATTGGTGCGAGGGCAGAGTAATATCACAAATCATCTTTAAATAGTATACACCTTCCGTGTCAGAAAGGATATGTTCTTGCGCAGCGGATTACAAAAAGGACCCTGCATGCGACAAGGGAAAGCAGCACTGCTGCAGCCCTGAGTTATAATGAGGACCCCTTAGCTGTGCATTGTCAACCAGGTATTGTCTGGTCAACCAAGAATGCTGTCTATACGCCTGCATGCGACCGTTAAAATTCCTACGCATACTTTGTCGCCGAGTACCGGCTTTGCAAGGTATGTCGGTTGAGTCGCGCGAGAACACAGCTGTCGTTCAGGTTTACTGGATCACAGCAATGGAGATTATTCGGGATCAGGGCTCGTCTTGACGGATGAGGAACTTCTCCCGCGACACTCCTAATCTTGTCTTGCGATAGACTCGATGGGTCGGGATTCCGTCAAGACGAACCGTCGGTCCGTTCAGCTTTGCCCAAGACGCGCACGCCATTTCTGTCCTGCCGTCCAGCCATCCAGCTGTGGAGGCAAAATTGCCATGGTGGCGTCTGGGGAAAAAAATTGGTTGGAAGAACACCCCCAAAGTCTCCTCTCTTTTCTGAGGCCTCGTCGCGTCTTCTCATGCACACGGAAGCCGAGTTTGTTCAGGCGCCGTCCACATCATGGCTTCGCCTCGAAGACGCGTCAACCCAGACCAGGGCAGGATGTCGATCGCGTCGGGGGCTATGTCGTATTACCCAGGTGAAATCTGATGTGACACTGCGGAATTCGGGGGCCATCGATGCTGTGAATGATGTTTCGTGTCAAATTTGTCATTTGACTTTACCGTGCGATTTGAGATTGGTCCATCTGGCGACGCTGCCATTGTGTTCTGTTCACGGAGATGCCGTTTCCAATCATTTCAGGGCCAAGCAGTGTGATGGGCGAACCAGATCAATCCATCATGGCAAAACGATGAGTGCTGCTTCGGGTTGCATTTGCCTGTTAGCACTCGCCCTATAGCATGCAACGGCATGTCCAGAGAGGCCACGCCCCAGGTGGCTGGGAAGAGACTCGAATGGGAAGATGCTGTCTTTACGGAGTACCGTGTGAGAAAAAACAACGAGACACAGGGTTCGTGACATCATTCGGGACGAGCAAACATGGCTGGCGGCTTTTCCTCTTGATGAGATCAAGCTGTCGTGCGTAACCAGCAGACATCAACTCGGGGACTTGTTGGCGATCCATTGCCTGATTGCATATATTGTAGCCGACCTATAGAATGGTATAGCATGAAACAAGATATAAGGGGGTTTGCGTGGCAATACGGCCTTTGAGTGTTGTCGGACCACATCCATTGCATTGCCAACCACGTAGTAAAGCCTTCTCCATCATACCTTCCTGAAGCGTGGAACTCGGTACGTAGCTGCCGTAAATTTGGACCGAAAAGTACGGCTACCAGGGCTAGCTCCCCGCTTGTGCCTTGGTGCAACCTTGGTGCATGGGTCCGCGGGCGGGAAGCCCGTTCAAACGTGTGGAGCAGGAACCAGGATTCGAGCCTGCCTTGCCCTGTGCATCATACGAAGCTCTGAAAAGCTTACTGCAAAGGACCAAAATGGCTGTACCTTGGGCAGTAGGTATTGTGTCTGTAGGTGCTGAGGTGCCTTCCCTTCAACATGGTAGCCCATTCGATTATAAAGGCTCAAGAGGCCTGCCATCGCTCAGATGTAATCTGCTCTTTCTCAGCCACTACCCTCTACCTACCTACCTGCCTCCATCTCGAGAAAAGTGCTCCGACCTCTGATCTGTCCTTCGTTATACCTGACCTGTCTTTTTCTACCCCTTCAAATCGCGAAACAAATCGAAAAGGAAACAAAAATGAAGACCACTTTCGTTACTATTGCCATCGCCGGCGTTGCTGCCGCCCAGGCCCTCGATGGCATCGCTCCTTGCGTTGTATGTGCCCGTACCACTATCCGGTCTCCCTTCCGCTACAACAATCAAGAGACTGACTTGCTGCTTAGAGATCATGCATCGAAAAGGCCTTGCAATCAGTCGGTTGCACCGGCAGTCCGGATCAGATTGCCCTATGCGGTTGCACGTCGCAGGATAAGCTCGCTGGACCAGTCACCCAATGCGTGACCAAGAACGGCTGCCAATTCTCCGATCTGCTCGATGCTCAGGCTATCTCCGTCGGACGATGCGCAGCTTTGGCCACCTCGCATATAACTGCCTCCTCTTCTGCCCCTTACACTGGTTCACACACCACCACGCTCGCTCCGGGATCCTCTCCTGTCGGCAGCATCTCTCACGGGATCTCCCACAGCGCCAGCAGCGGCGCCGCCATAGTCACCTCTCATGTCAAGAATGCCACCTCCTCCTTCCTGGGCTCCCACCCAGCCTCTGGCACAGTCAGCCTGGCTCCCACTGGCTCTCACACGGGGCCCCAGATCACCAGTACCGCCGGTGCCGCAGTCCTGGTTCCTGCCGTCGGCGCAGTCGCTGCTCTCTTTGCGGCGGCAGTCGCTATTTAAGCCCGCCTCTGTTGAGGTGGCCCTGAGGCCTCGAGCTGCTGCTGTTTCACACAAGGGCGGCTTGGGAGCTGTACGTTATGAGAAACAGAGAGTGCGGAGGATTGGCGAATCCATAGAGCATCCAACATGTCTGGGGGGAATGGACTTTGTGTAATATTCCGCATGTAGCTCACTACCTTGAGCTACTCTAATAATACATATCGGCTGAACCACACGTTGCACCGTTGCACTGTGCCCGACATGACGTTCTGTGAACTGGTGTCGGGGCAAACAGAGGAGACTTGGTCGCGGCCGACAATGTAGGGCATTGAAGTATCTGGGTTGAGGTTGCTTTCAGAGAAGTAGACTGACAAGATGTCTTTGCACTTCCATGATGCGCGTTCCGGCCATCGGACGTGGTCTCAATCTTCCGCGCGAGAGCTTGGTAGGTCTATATCCACAATCCATGGTAATTGCGACGGACGATACCTGACATCCATGATGGCTGCATTGACGAACAGTGTCTGCTTGTTCTGCTCGACAAGCGTGGCTCCCTGGGACACATCAAGATGTATACCGTGCTGTCGGCCCAAGTCGACCAATTCCACTCTGGCTTCTGGTGGAGGGCTTGTCTCTAGTCCATCGAGTGTTTGAATGAATCGCGACCTGGATCGATTCACACAGTGTTCCACCGTGGAGAGGCTATCCGCCGACTTCTCAGGATGATCGTTCCAAGTGCAATGATATGCACCCCACGCCTCGTGGATGTGTCCAAAACAATGAAGTCGAGGTCTTGCGCACGCCACAGCCCTAAACAAGTGCTCACACCCGACGTGACCTGACGCCCTCGCCTCGTCGAGGATACCAAACGGAGGTCCATGGGTCATGGCAACATCGACGCCAGGCGGCACGTCAAAGCTGTGCCCGGTCTTGCGGCAGTACTGAAATCCCCAACCCCCAAAAATGGGTGTGTACTGGCTGGCGTATACCCTGAGAAGGGCACCATTGTGCAGGGTGAAGACATACGAGCCTTCTGTCAGGTACTGCACGCCATCTTGGCGGGCAGCGTCGATGAGCTGGCGGATCTGCTGCACCTTGCCGTCGCTGCTGCGCTGCTTCCGCGAGCTGGAGAAAGAGTCATCGAGTAGTGTGTCATGATTTCCGGCGATGGCGAGCTTCAATGGAGCGCGGATGGACCGAAGCACGGAGAAGGTGGTTGCGTACTCAGCTGGGGTGCTTCGCCTGGTGAGGTCGCCGCAGTGGAGGACGACGTCGGCCTCGGGGAGAGGGTCTCTGTAGCCTGGGGCGAGGGGACTGGCGTCCACAGCGGTGATGGGCGCCGCGGCGTGGGTGTCTGATAGGATGAGGAGGCGGGTTTTTATCTTGGCCATCTCTCTCTCTCTCTCTCTCTCTCTCTCTCTTTGTATGAGGAGGGATGATGAAGTACAGGTATTGCAGAGCTGGGATATAAGATGGAAAAAAAGTGTCAGCTTTATCATGGAGTAGGAGACAGCATTCTAAATGCTGTTTACGTGGACCTCTTCTTCTGTCGAGTGACTGCCTAACAGTGGTGGGGCATTTCGTCGCTCGTGCATCCCGAGACCCCGTTGAGAGTGTCCCAATTTTCCCAACCACATATTCAGGAAGCATCCTTCGTCACAAAGCACTGGGCAAAAGGCTCCCAAGAACAATTCGATGGACTCGTCTCCGCCCGCAATCCAAGATGCCATGTACGGCGGCTACTCACGCTTCGAGATGGAGCTGGAGGCACGTCACTGGTCTTGCTCTCAAACAACGCCATCCTCCTCTGTCAATGCTAACACTGAGTGCTGACAGTTCGTGCAATCGCTCGCCAACCCCCAGTATCTCAATTACCTCGCGTCGCAGAAGCTCCTTACGCAGCCTGCCTTCGTCGCCTACCTCGCCTATCTGCTGTACTGGACGAAGCCGCCGTACCTGAAATACCTGACGTATCCAGGCCCTACACTGAAACACCTCGAGTTGCTGCAGCAGGAGCGGTTCAGACAGGAGATTATGAGCCCGTACTTGGTGCAGAGGCTGGTCGAGGACGAGATGAAGGCGGCGGTGCAATGGCACCAAGAGTGACGGGAACGCATAACTCGGCACGAGCTACTACAATATCTGATATGCTGATTGTCTCGGTAAGTCCCAGTCACGTCAGAGAAGGAAATAAACATGCTGTGATACGTGCCTTTTTCGCTAACCTCAATGTGATCAGAACGAGACCCTTGATCGATCCTGCAAAGAAAAATGTTGATGCATCGAATACAAAAGAGAAACAGTGTTCCCCCCCTCCCCGCCCCTAGTTTTCCCTCCATCGATTCCCGCAAGTCATACACTTGAAAAAGCTCGTCATGGGCTCATCGGCACTCCGAATCTGGATCTGGTAGAAGGCAGCCTCGTCGCCATCACACCCTTCGGCAGGGCACTGCGCGCGACCTTTCTGCGCATTATCCCATGCGCCGGGCCCGCCAAAGACGTCCTCTCTCTCCTTGCGCTCAAAGACGCGGCGCGAGTAGACGGGTTCGGTAATCGTATGCTCAAAGGCACATGCGCGGCACTCGAGCCGGTTTGTGCGCTGGCTGGTGAGGGAGACGGTGAGGGCGTTTGTGCATTGTGGACAGACTGCGGCCCGCCGAGTCGGTCAGTTTTTCTGTCTCGTTTCGCGTTTTAAGAGAGCGGAGATGGAAATCAGAGATGAATTCAGGAGGGAGAGGATTTATCGTACAAAGCAGCATGGCGGGCGACTTGTATTCGAGCAAAGAAATATCTGGGTTCTGCTGAACCTGTTGCGTTGTGTGTCATGAATGCGCTAGGACAGAGTAGTAAAAAAAAATGGTAGGTAGTTTCTGAGAGATTCATATGTTTCCGACAAGGTACATACTCGTTATGAAGCACAGCGGGACCGCAAGGACCCCACCAAGGCCGCTCAGCCACCCCACCTCCTTACGTATCGTGCATGCGAAACACCATCATCAAACCCCTCCTCCATAACCGCCGCCGCAACCAAACCTTCCAATCCAAGAGCCAAGAAGAAAATTCCAAAAAAAAAAAAATGCCCGCAGACGAAGAACACGAGGTGAACACACTCCTCTACAAAACCTTCCCCCCCCCCACCCCAAGCGCGTCTTTCTTCTAACACAAAAAAAAAAAAAAATCAGGGCGCTTCCATCAAGGAACTCCTCATCGAAGCCTGTCGCCGCAACAACACCGAGCTTCTCACCGAACAACTCACTGGAAAGACCGACGCTGAGATATCAAAGCTCCTCAACGAAACCACCACCGTCATGGGAAATCACTTGTATCACGAGGCTGCTTCGCAGGGGAATTGTAAAAACCACCTCTTTCCCTTTCCCCCTATTGTTTCTCCAGCATCACACCAAGATATTCTCGATGGTGGGGGGGCAGAAGAGTAATGCACCAAGCTGATCCTTCTTTTTTTTGCTCGGGAGGAAAATTCTTCAGACGAAATCATAGATTTGCTTCTCGATCAGCCCTCGTTTGAATGCGACCCTGTCAATCGCCAAGAAGGCGACACGCCTCTGCACACGGCCATTCGCTGGCTCAACTCGGAACCTGCTGCACAGCGTGAATTTGGCAAGGCCCTAATTGGAATGATGCTCGAGGCGGGCTCGAATCCCCGCGTCAAGAACAAGGGCGGCCTGACGGCCTTGCAGCTCGTTGATCCCACCAATACCGAGTTGAGGAGATTGATTCAGCAGCACGAGTATGCAAGCCAGAATGCTGGCGATTTTGTCACCGCTCACGATGCTGCTGTTGCCAAGACGACGAGCAGTCACGACGAGCGAGGTTCGTCATCGGCGGGACGGGATCTGCAAAGCGACGATGATGCCGAGTTCAGTGGGAGCGATGACGAGGAGCGCGCCGAGTGGGAACGTAGGCGAGCGCAAAAGAGGAAAACATAAGGGTCGAGAAGTTGGGGCTTGAAGGTGCAATCATGTCATTTTTCTCTTCATCATGTCATCATGAGATTTTACGAAAGCACTACACAAATGCGCGCGTGCGCGCAAACCACGCCCTGCGCAAGAACTTGGGCGCCAAAGTCTTCTTTCACCAGCAGCAACGGCTGAGCAAATCTCTTTCAGCGCCATCTCTCTCCATCAAACATGTTCCGTACGAATACAAAGAAGAAAGAAATGATACAGGGGTATCTGGGTATTTGGGTATCTGGGTATCTGGCTGCATGAGTATACAATTCTAGGTTCCCCTTTTCCGTCGTGTTACTGTCATCCTTTCAATGCGAGCATCTTTGTATTCTTTTGCTTGGCTGCCAGTCCGCAGTACTTCCTTTGGGAGAAATCAGAAGGGGGAGGGGTATTTGGTTGTTCAAAATCCAACAAGGCCTCACCAGGTCTACAACCGTGTCTGAAGATGAGCCGGGGAAAAGGTAAGAAAGAGCAAAAGACAACTTCACCACATGACCAGCAAACTCAGAATCGATGCCAAGAGAGCCACTGTCAATCCGTCGGATGCCTTGACTGTGCCTGCGAGCCCCTTACTAGCTTCGACATATGTGACGTTCCGCAGCAATGCCTCAGACCTCTTCGAGAGCCTGCCACTACTCGCAATCTCGAAAAGCTGTTTGCCCAACTGCCGCAGAATATTAGTCGATCGGCCCGGAGGACACATGACCACTTCCCAGCCACCGCCCTTGGGGACAATGAAGGTGGAGGCATCGTCGTCAAAGGCAAAGCTGTATGAATCGGGACAGATGGCCTTGATTCTCCTGCTGTAGGTTGACGGCTTGCAGACTTTGGGGTCGTGATATTTGTTCATGCAGCAAGCCTCGTCTGAGCCCGTGAGTGCACACGTGCTCATGCAGGGCGAGAAAGCTGGTCTTTGGATGTTGTCGTCTGGATACGGGTACACCCCGTCTCCAGGCCGGAGAGGCGGAGACAGCAGGTTCGGCCAAGGACACCAGTTCCCAAGGCCGTCGTTGGTTTCGGCCGCCTCGAGTGGAACGGGAAATGATGAGTTCCCGTCAAAGTTGCCCGTCTTGGCAGGAGTGTAGAGCCAGCCTGCAGTCGCTATGCAGGCGCAATTGGTCAGGTTCGGGGGGATGAAGGTGGTGTTCTTGGCTGGTATGTAGTTGATACCCAGGGGCAAATTGTAGCCATCCACCAAGGATATGTCATAGAAAGTCTGCATTCCCTCCCTCCCGCCGGCAAGGTGGAATTCGGCGAGCGTCGCCGGGAGCTCTCCCTATTTCACTCCGTCATCAGAGCCTGCAAGCATCGTGCGGCAAGACGCAGACGACTTACTGTTCCCGTGCAATCCAGCGACGTTCCGCAGCCTCCTGTCTTGCAGACACAGGAGTCGCCAGTCACTGTACAGTTCGTTCTGCCCCAGACTCGTCCTGCCCAATCGGCCGCAACCCACAAGGTTCTGTTTGTGCCGGCAGGCAACTCGAATCCTCCGGTGCCGGGACCAGTGCCCGCCTGTGTGAAGATGGCAGGCCAGATTGTCGAGTCGCACTTGTTGGCCACCACGAGAGGTACCCGGTCTTGCTCAGGTTCGGGCGGGCCCTTGGCAACTGGTGATCTTTTTTTGTGTTGGAGGAGTTTCGACTGCCAGGGCCCTTGTGCGACTGACGATCCCCCAAGATGTAGGGCGGGGGCAAGTGAGCTGAAAAGAATGAATCCAAGCAATATTTGATTCTTTATGGAGCGCCATGGTCGATCTGCTGTTGAGGCGGAGTGCGTTGATGCGACCATTGCCCCAGGTGTATGAATGCAGAATGCGGTGAGTTGACGGTCACCGTTGGTTGAGCTTGAAGCTTGAAGCAGAAAACGAAGGTCAATCTGGTCAAAGAGCCAAGGAATTGGAAAATGAGTGAAGTTGAAACAATAATTCTGTGTATTTAATTCACGGCTATAAATGCATCATGTGCCGAGTCGAGTATTGATAGGATCTTGTATTTGAATGGTTGATCGGGTCTTCTTCACAAAGGTGATATTGAATCCAGGTACGGTGTCCAATGGTGGCAAGCGATCTCGCGTCAGTGCTTTGAAACCGGATTCGACCCCTGCTTCGACGACCAGTGACTAAAGGACGCGGCGTGGAATGGTTGGATAACAGGTTCGTAGGTCGCGGGAGTCTCAGCTGATCAAGCAGGGGGCGTCTTCTGGTGTAGTAGATGATGTAGACCACATATAGATGCGAATGGGAATGAGCGAATTGGAGGTAATGAAACGATGGAAAAACAATAAACAGATATCGATACTCTGATCTTGTAAAGGAGAGTCTGCAGGAGTAAGGCTAAGGAAAGAAAAGAATACCGCGAAATTTCTTGATTGTGATCGGGTGGACAAAGAAGGATATGGGACGTCTGGAGACAAGGCAAGGAGCACAGCAAGCGTCAATCTGCATCAGGTCAGCAACAAGAATTCCGCCCAAGCCATGGGTGGCTGCGAGCTGCGCGGAATGACGCAGGAGAGACTGGCGGCTGCGCGCCCGCAAGGGAAGCTGAGACTGGGGTCCGTCCAGGAACAGGCAGGAACGGGCAAGTAGATGGGTGGGTGGTGGGTGGAGGAGGGTGGTGTTGGTGGCACATGTGGTTCTTCTTGGCGATTGCTGCGGGCCGCCCGACCACCAACCACGCGAGCGTCACTCAGGATGTATGCTGCACATACTGGTTGGTCACAGCGGATATGCAGAAACGGTGAACAACCGAAAAAGAGTCAGTCGTCTATCAGAGCTATTTGCCGACGGTAGCCTACATTCGTCATAGACAATCCCATTCGTCATGTACGTACCATGTATCATCCAACTCGGGCTCTGAGAATGCTCGTCTTCAATTCAGATTATTGCCGGCAAACCGCTTCCTTCCATCTTGCTTTCTCAGTATGGTATTTGGTATTTTGAATCATTTTTTCTTCCCTTTGCGACCCCGCATAAATCAAACCCGATTTCTTTCCCTCTCGATAGGGGGACAGTAGTGTCCTCCGCACGTGACAATTCGGTGTTTTGCCGCGCCTCGCCTCTTCTCGAATGTACGTGGGCACAAAACCTCTCGCCATGTCGCGAGACCAGCGAACTGCCTTGTCTGGCTATGGCAGCACCTTCCCCTTCGGACCAGACACTGGTCCACGACTTCATCTGAAGCGAGCTCTGCATCGACCCATGACTTCGCCCTGACATACGAGCTCGGCACTGAATTCGGATCCGTCAAGGGTTAGGTAGATATCGAAGTAGACGCGGTAAAAGGTTCCTTGGGGCGTGTCCATGCGCTCAAAGTCCTTTTCAAGGTTCTTTCGTGACAAGTCAGAGGTCAAGGTGACAACCTCCTTGATACCTATGCGTTCTCTGGGTCAGCTTCATGCGTTTCACACCACAGTGCGGCTTACGAGACTTACGGGGATCTTTTGTATATTCAGGGCAGACGTCGTCATCACACGCAAACAACACATCCTCGTACATGAGGGTCGCGCCTGGGGCAACTTGTCGGAAGAAGGAAACCTTGACCGGCTCGCCATTCTTGACCTTCTGCCCTTTTTGAACGAAAATTTGCCGTGTAAACTTGCAGCGATCCTTTCCATCTAACGAAGGGACTCTGTATGCCTCGGGATGGTAGCCCTCCTTGAAAGGCTGGAGGGTAGCCATGAGGTAGTGACGACGAGCAACACGGTGCGTAATGACGCGTTCGGTGATTCCGGCTGTGACGGCGCCTTTGACGATGGCGGCGACGGAGTCCATGGGTCGAACAACCTTGGATTGGTACTGCGGCGGAACGTGCAGCCTGATCTGCTGGAAAAGGTATTCGGAGGCTCCGAACCCCCCGACGACCAAGATGTTCTGCAGAGTCCTGTTCTGGGCCTGGATAGCAATGATTTGGTTGCGGACGAGCTCCAGGATGCGGTTGACGACGGGCTCAAAACACTGCAAAATTTCCTCGTTGGTGAAGGTCATGTAGCCCTCCTCGATGCCGGCTTCGGGATATTCGGCCTCGATGCCCACGTCCACGGCCCATTTTTGCCCGTTGTTTCGGAAATCCGCCTTGATTCTGTTCTCAAAGTCCATGATGCACTTGGCGTAGACTCTGCCGGCCGTCTTGGAACCGTCGGGCAACTTCATCTTCCGGATCTTGGTGCGGAGAATGTTGCTGAAGTTGCGGTTCAGGGCCGTGGAGCCGCAAGAGTCTCCAGACCCTGCTGTGCACTCAGCAACGGTGAAGGGATTCTCCTCCTCCACCTCGTAAGCAATCAAGTCGACGGTGCCACCGCCACAGTCTACAATCAAGACTGCGTCGTGTACCCTGAGATTCAACAAACCGGTCTTGGAGCAGAAAAGAGCGGCGGCTTCTGGTTCGGAGACCAGGGTCAGACGATTGTCGTTCTCATCGCGAAGGAAGCCAGCTTGGATGGCAGCAGCTCGGGTGGCGGCTTTGCCGGCATCGTTCCAGATGGCGGGTACGGTCAGGTAGTATCGGATGTTGCGCTCCTCACGGTTGAAGACCTCGCCGAGGGTTTTTTGCAAAGCCGATCGCATTGCTTGCCGAAGCTTGAACAGGTAGTCGGCGGCCACATCAATCTCGGACTTGCCCGGGGGCAAGGGAGGGAGGTTGATCGGATCAATGTACGTATTGCCGCTGAGCATGAGCTGCAGCTTGAACCATTCCACCTTTTGCACTCCGGGCTTGGGATAACCAGTCGGCGCCAGGGCGTCGGCGATGTCGGGGCCCCATCCCACCACTTTCTGGTACTGGTCGTAGTACAGGACTGTGGGAATCTGCGGGTTGGGTTTTTGAGTTAGTGCTGTTGCGGCCCCCGAGCGAAAAAAATTTTTTGCAGTCGTCGCAAGTGACAAACCTTCTGCTTAGTGTACGAGCCAGCTCCTGGCCATTCGCTGATGATATCCTCCTTGGCCTCATTGTTTGTCGCAAAGGCAAAGGCGACGCCCGAAAACGTGGTACCCTGGGACGAGATGTGTCAGCCGCATAATGGAGGACAATGCTGCCCATGACAGGAGTGGAGAGGTGTCTCGTACGAAATCAATGCCGACAATGAGCTGGGCCTTGCTCTTGCTGGCGCCTTCGACCTCGGCCGCCGGGTTTGGTCGCTGGAACTGCTGCGCTATCGGGCCGCCCTGGAGCGGCGGAGGGTGGCCAGGAGGATAACCCATAGGGCCAGCGAAGCCGGGAGGAGGGGGGGGCGGAGGGGGACCGCCTTGAGAAGGGGCCATGGGAGGAGATGCGTGGCCCATGGCGCCTATACTCGGCGGAGGATATCCAACAGGCGCCCCGGTGTTGATGGGAGGGGGGCCTCCCACGAGCTGGCTGGGCGGGGTGCGGTTGTTTCCATTGTTGCCCTGATGAGGGGAGGTACGGCCCCCATGTCCGCCGGCAGGACCGGGACCGTAGTTGGCGGAGTAGCTAGGCGGTCGGTTCATGGTGAGGCTGGGCGACGAAGAGGAGGTGGCGATGGCGGCCGGATGTCCTGCTGAGAGAGAGAGGTGGTGCTGAGATAGTTGGCCCGGAGGAGGGGTGCCGCTCGAAGGGATACCGTCGGCGGTCTGGATGCTGGCGGTTGACCTGCGTTTTCCGAACCCGAAGCCTTTGAGGCGAGAGCTCGAAGAACTCATGTGGAAGGGGAAGGAAGGGGGAGGGGAGGAAAAAAAAAGAGACGAAATGACGGCGGCGGAAGGAAGTAGAGGGCAGATCAGGAGCCGAGCGGCCCAGGACAGACCGGATGGAGTGGTGGTCTGGGCTTGCGGGGTTGGTCGTGCTCTCGGTAGGTGAGATGGATGGAGCACTGACAGACAAGGCGAGCGGAGAAGACAGGAGTAGGGGCCACGATGCTAAACGACGTCTGGTCCGTCAACCCCCAGGCTAGAAGCTCTCTGAGAGGGCTAGCAAAGTCGGGGCTCGAATTGGCAGTCCAAGTCTCCTTTTCGACGATGGCCTTTTTTCTACTCTCTTCTCCTCTCTTCTCCTCTCTTCTCCTTCTCTTTTCTTTCTCTTTGCCTGTATTCTTCCAGGCAAGAAAGGAAGGGCAAGCCAGACTCAGTACGGCGGAGGCGGGGGTTTCAAGACGAGTCTGCCTGGAGTCGAGTCAGAGATTGGCAGCACAGAATCGAAACAGCGCTCACGAGTCAGCATTAAGCTGGCTGGTCCAAGGTCAAAGCCGGGGAGAGTTGGGGCGGGTTGAGGTTTATTATTAGGGGTGGCGGCGACCGTTTTGCGCCCGCCCTTGTGGCTGCGGAGGGGGGACAGAGAGACTTGAAGGGCAGCAGGAACTAGACCCGCCGTGCTTTATGAACCGACCAAAAAGGTTTACAAAATCCGAGGCGCAGCCCTGGTCCGATGGCGGCGGTGGCAGACGGAGGCAGTGATGGGAGGGATGGAAGGCAGGTTGAAGAGGACAGACGGGAGGCTTGGGCACGACGAGAAAAGAAAGATGCCGCGGATGATGGATCATCACCTGCAGCAGACCTGATGCTCAGATTCTTGCGCGCAGATGCTTGGATTGGGGGAGGAAGAGGGGCGTTTTTGGATGTAGTGGGCCGGGGTCACTATCAGCGTATGTACACAGGTGCCTACAGAAGGTACCTGAGAACCTGATGCGTTCCCGGGTCCTACAAAATGTAAATTGTACGCAGGTAGGAGTCTCATCAAGTAACCAGGGAGCCTTTTGAGGAGGGGGGGACATACATACATATTTGTGCCGTCACAAATCTCACCGGGACCTCATTCGTCGCCCGGTCATCACCGTGGCTCACAGCAGTCAGCCTCTCATCCCCCCCTCCTCTCTCTGTCGTGCATCCCATACCATCCATCATCCCTTGGCTTTTGGAGGCCCGCCTGGCTCGTTTGGTACGGAGCTCCACGGCTTACCTGCCGCCGCCCGCGCTTGACTTCACGTGTCGAACGACTTAAGCCGATTGAGCAAGGTGGGTCAATTGCAGTGTGTACCGTAACGAAAGAACGTGCTGCATATTCACATTCTCAATTGGAAACAATGTGCGGGCCAAGGTCATGGCGCAAAATCGCAAAGCCATGTTCAGAGTCTCTAGGTTTTCTGGATCAGCGATTGCAACCTGATTTCCCACAAGGGGATTGGCGACGAGCTACGGGCAATCAGGCTCTGCCATGGGCCTCGTCTTTCTCTCATCTGACATGCATGCCGGGGGACAATTGGTTCAGGTAGCAAATAGGACTTGAGGGCACGCACTGTAGGACTTTTGCGACGCGCGCGGGGTTTCACCAAAGCGGTGTTCAACGCACATGGTGGCTTGCCACGCTGCCGTGCCGCAGGAGTTTGCCATTGCCATCAATGATAAGATAAAGAAAGCCCCATTCCGAAGGCAACCGCCGTCACATCGCTGGACGAGGTGATTCAGGAAACACGGATGTACTTGGTTACTATCAATATGACCATCAGTATGACCATCAGTATGAATCCATCGTGTCTGATTACGAGACTGAGGGTGATTCTTCTTCGCGCCGTCGCGCAAACCGCTGCTTTGGGCTCTTCGCTTCGCACAAATACGTACTGCGTATTACGGATTGAGCCGCCGCAGCAATGTATGCAAGCATGACCGATAAGGCTGATATGGCTAATGATGGGGATCATATTTCGTCAAGGCAGCGAGCAGCGAGCAGCGAGCAATATGTCGGGTGACCTGTCGTGCGTCGGGTGACGACACGAGGGAAAGCGAGAGAGAGAATAAGTAAGCGGCTCCAAGCCGAAGTCATCGGGGCGCTGCCCTTAGATTGCGATTTTAAATTCTAAGAAGCCAGGCAAATATTATATAAAAAAAATAAAAGGATTTAAATATAATTTAGCTTTGCCTTTTTATCCTATTATTTAATACTAAAATAGTTCTTATTTTAAGATTAAAAATCTTAATTTATAAATAATTTATACTTTTTTTTATATTAAATTATTATTTTTATTAATTTATAATTTATTAAATATATAATAATATTTTTTTAATTATATATTATTAAAAAAAATAATAATAAAAAAATAATAAAAA
>JMQE01000310.1:0-44138 GCA_000731825.1 Hypocrella siamensis
GGGGGGGGGGGGGGAAAGCTTACTGCCCGGCTGCATTGGCTGACGACTCGAAGGATCAATGAAAGCCGGCCTGTGCGGCAGACGCGGTCTCTGAAATTCGTTCGGAGCGCTGCTGGGCGTCGCAACAGCGCGCAGCTGCAAGGGCTTGAGAGGCTTGGGCTGATACGACAAGACCAGATTCGAGGAATTTTCTGCAATCGACGTCTGATGCATTAACGAGGGCCCGCGGCCCTGGTGGGCTGCGGGCGGCGCAGGTGCAGGCGGCATGGCGGCGTGATGTGAAGCTGCTGGCGTGCTTACTTGCGCAGGCGAGGCCGACTGGGCGGCGGCCTGCTGGGCAGCGTGCCTAGTGGCGCGGCTGGGACCTGTATCAGGCTGAAAGATGACGCGTTGGGGAGGAGCTTCTCGGAGGCCACGAGAGGCGCGGGCGCTGGAAGAAACCTGAACCTCGGAAGCCGGCCGCTCACGAGTTGGCGTGCCGTCGTCGCCCGACGCTGCCGAGTCTCCTGCGTTGACGTTGCTGTCCCGCTTGGGACGAAAATTGTCGAGGGTCCGAGTCAGCAGACTGGCGCCTTTGGCCGTCACCTCTTCCAGGATCTCTTTGGGCGGCGGCTCCTTGTTGTGTATGGTTTTGATCTCGTAAGCGGCCAGGTTCTTGTAAAACTTCTCCTTGAGAGAGAATGCCGTCGAGGCCTCGTTGTTGGAATGCAGGCCCAGCTCGGCTGCCATGCGCCTCCAGGCCAGCTTCTCTTCGGATACCTTGTCGTATCCTCCGCTGGCTACGATGTGGTTGAACACCTTGTATAGGTCGAGGAAGATCAGGCCGACTTTGGGCTCGGGGTCAAGGACAGTGCCGCGTTTTTCGTGAAAGTCTCGAAGTTTTGTCATGAACTCCTCATATTCCGGAGTGCGGTCAATGGTGTGCAGGGGCACCTCTTGCGGCGTCGTCGTCATTGCTGTCCCAATGGTTCCGGTTTGAGCCACGATTCAGCCACCTCTGAGAAATTCGGACCGCAACTGTTATATCGCGTGCTGTGAATCGCAAGCCTTTGCGCGTCCCCAACGCGACGGAGAATCAATGGGTGTGACGGGCAAATGAGAGAGAGTGGGATGCGCACTGATCCGCAGCTTCATGTGCGGCAGCCGCCGACCAGCGAACTTGGAATGGCCGCAGAAGCAGCAATGACTCGCCTTGACGAGGTCGACCGTTTGACTATTGGAAATGGTTCGAGAGAACCAACCAACATGGCAGTAACCTATATGCAGTATCGAAATCGACTCTCTGCGCGGCTCATATGTACACAAGTACCGGGTACCTATTGGGCGAACGACAGCAGGGGTTCGTGGCCAGCTGTACATATCTTATCTGCACGTGACTGTGAGTGACAACCAATCGGCAGCATTCCCTGCCCACCTGCGTTCCCACTCGTGGTGGCATGTTGATCCGGCCATTCATTGCAGTAGTTTGGAGTAAACATACTACATTGTACATACAATGTAGTCCGTACGTGTTCGGACTATTGCTCCATCCTGCGTCATTGCCCTTGAATAGTTGCCTCCTACGTGTTTTCAACATGTCTCGGCCTGACTCGCCAGCTTTAGGCTGCCGTCTTGGTCACATGGAGGTTCATGTTGGCTCTGCAACCGAGACTTTTAATGCTGCCCAATTTGAACACGCTCTGGAACTGAATCTGGAGGGCCAACGATCTCTAGGATCCGACTGCGGAATTCTGTCTCTTGTGATCTCAACTGGCTCGCAAAAGATGGTACGTGGCTCCGGTGGCAGCATTTGTGCCCTTGCTTACATGAAGCAAAGCTCAATATGCGACTGAACGGCTTGCTAGACCATCCCAGGGGCACAGACGGCATCGTTTCCATGGAGAGGAGAAGCCGCAAACTGGGCTTCAAACTGCCGGAACTCGAACAGAAACTCGAAGTATGGTTTGAAAAAGATCGAGACTTTCTGGTGTCTGTGTGCATTCTGAGAAAGGCAGGCTTCAAAATTGACGAGGGCCTGTCGTCGCCTGAGAGAAGTCCAGGCACTCCCGGCCACCTGAGCCTCAGGCGGGAGACCAGCAATACAGGTGCCCAGGTTCCGTCTCTTTCTTCCATGACATCGCTGGAAACCTTGACAGCACAGGCTGGGGCTTTCTGCCGCGAATCGTCTGCACTGCTGCAAAGACCGGACGACACTGGCAGAACCCAACCTCAACCTAATATATTCGACCAAGTCCTCAATCGTCTGAAGGCTGGAGACGGATCTTTCAGTGCTCAGCATGGTGAGGGATCCAGTGTTCGAGTGCCTCCGCTGTTCCGCGAAGAACACAATGGTCTGTCTCTTCTCAACCCGTATAACGTGTTTTCACTTGGTGAAAAGAACGTTGCCAACCGAACCAGTGCGAGCTCTCCATTGAGAAACGTGGTCCTTCCAGATGATGCAGACACTGGATGCAAAGGTCGTAGACGGGCAACTCAGTCTGCAGACTCTCCTTCAGCCACTGTCCGCCGGCATAGAAATATCACGCGATCTTTCTCGGCGACGAGCCCTCGAGCAAGGAAGAATGAAGCAGTGACTTTCAAGGCGAGGCAGGTCGCTTCTGGTAGCAGAGTTCTTGATGCGGATGCTTTCCCTCCCGGCCTGAGCAGCAGTTTTGATTCATGCCTCTCGACGGACTTTAGAACTCTTCTGCCGCAGCGTCGCGAGCTTCCGTTCCTGGAAGGATCGAAGCGCCTTCCCCAAAAGCCCCAAAACACGAAGTCAAAGTCGACACCTATACGCAAGACCCCAGAAAAGGCGACCAGATGGACAAACGGTACAGCAAAAGCGGGCAGAAGATGGCACGATTCGGAAGAAGTGATGGCCGTATTTGCTAAGTCCTCAATCCTGGATTGTTGTGACGAGGCAACCTCGAAATTATTCGAACAGTTCGAACACGATGTTTCTCGCAGCATCCACAAGGGACAGTGCGCAGAGTTTTACCTCGACCTGCTGCATCGAGAAAGGCTTCAAATCTGGATGAAGGAGATGACGCGGGCCAATGCATCAACGTCTGGTGGCGGCATGCTGCTTCTTTTGTGAAGTAGACTAAGGAGCACCCGATCTTTGGTGGACGAAGGGCAGCAAGGATGCTTGGGGTCTGTAGTGGAGCGAACGAGACGAGTGATCTGAAGTTGCCTTGGTGGTTGCAACTTCTCTTTGCTGCATAAAATCTTCAAAATTCTGCCCTCGCGGCCAATTAATGGGGCGAGCCCAAGGCTCACATCAAGGCTTTTGACGACGACGACGACGACGCCGCCATTTGCATTTCTGTGCGCGCAGCAGAACTAGAAACCAAGCTCAAATTTGACCTCCCAGTATTTACATATTACATATGTAGGTATGAAAGCTGGTTGGGAACAATGTGCCCAGGCAGCGTCGCTCCGTCCCCGTACAATCACGCCCATCCAATCCTTATCAGGCTCCACCAAGCCCGAAGCAGCGTGGCGCCCCAGGTCACCACCAAGGAAGGAAGGAGAGAGAAAGAAGTTGAAACATGAGAGGGAAGAAAAAAAATAAATAAATAAATACAGTATCCGTACTATATCCAGCCTCTCACTCATGACATCTCACCACCACCAATCAACCAACCATCGAACCAACCACCACATCGCGTCCTCCTCTCCCCCCCCCCCCCCACTCTCCTCGCCACGATCGAGCAGCACCGTCTCTCCACGACGGACTTGCTGGCCCTGCATCCCGTCGATATCGCCAAGCAGACCCATCTGCCTCTGCTCGACCTCAAGAGGCTCATTGCGGCCATCCAGGACTCACTCTCTCGCGATTTGATCCCGCAGTATCCGCTGCGACGGGTGGGCGCGCGTCAACATGGCACCGCTCCGCACCGAGAGACGACTGGTGAGCGAGGAGTAGGAGGTGGAGGAGAAGAAGGAGGAGGAGTACGAGGAGAGGAAGCAAGAGAAAAAGAAGAAGAAAGAGGAGGAGGAGGAGGAGGAGATGGTCAAGGTGAGGGTGAAGCGCCAATGCAGCCTCCCCCATCGCCACCATCGTCGTCGTCGTCGACACGCATCAGCACCCTTGACGCCTCCATCGACGCAGCACTGGGCGGCGGCATCCCCACGGGCAGCATCACTGAGATCGTGGGCGAGTCGGGAGCAGGCAAGACGCAGCTCCTCCTTACGCTCTGCCTCGCCGTCCAGCTCCCGCCTCCGCACGGTCTGGCCAAGCAAGCGCTCTACCTCTCGACCGAGTCAGGCCTGGCGACTGGCCGTCTGTCCCAGATGCTCTCGTCGCATCCCATCCTGCGCGGCCGCGCCGCAGGCAGCCACTGGCTCGACAACATTCTCAACGCCCTCACGCCCGACCTCGAGTCCCAGGACCACATCCTCGAGTACCAGGTCCCCGTCCTGCTGTCCCGCCACAACATTGGCTTGGTCGTCATGGACTCGGTCGCCGCCAACTACCGCGCCGAGTTCGAGAGGGCTGCCGGCTCTTCGCACGCCTCCAACATGGCTGCCAGGAGCGCCGCCCTCGTCCGTCTCGGCGCTCTCCTGAGACGTCTCGCCAGGAGCTACGGCGTTGCCGTCGTCGTGGCCAACCAGGTGGCCGATCGCTTTCCCTCGCCAGCTGCCCAACCGCTGCCTCCCCCTCCCCCTCCCCCGTCGTCTTCTTCGTCCTCGCCGTCGCCGTCGCCCTTGTTGCCACCTGCACTTCCGGGCACACCCTTGTCCTCATCCTCTTCCGCCCTGCCCTTTCAGCATCAACCTCCTGCCGGCCACCCGGCCTTGCGACTCGACCACCAACAGCGCTGGTTCACCGGATGGGGGGACGACCCCAGGTCCGACTCGGCCCTGAAGACGCCCAGCCTCGGCCTCGTCTGGTCCACCCAGATCTCGTGTCGGATAGCGCTCTACAAGCGGCCCGTCCATGGACCATCGCGGCATCCGGTAGCACTTGGACAGGCCGACGACCATGGCGTCGTCAAGACCCGCCGCCCTCTTTGCAAGACCTGGCAGAGATGGATCAAGGTCGTCTTTGCCAGCCACGCGGCTGCTTCTGGCCAGGGTCTGGATGGAGCAATCGAGTTTGAAGTCACGGCTGCCGGCCTACATAGTGTCCAACCCGCCGGTTAGAGAGGGAATGGTCCTTTCTTGCCATTTCATTTTTATTTGGGGGCATCAAATACTTGATCCCTCGTTTCCCTTCACTGTTGGATAATACATCGTCACTTGGGCGCGCCGTCCCAAACTTGACACCCCAGCTTCAAATTTTGCCCGAGACAAGTTGCCATCCCTTTCAAATACTTGACTTTGATTTCGATAAGTAAACCACAACGCTCCCCTCTCGGACATCTCTTTCCTTCCACACAGTTAAGAAGGGTGAAGTGACTATCCCCCCTTACTTTTCTTCATTTGCCCGCTGAAAGCAGCCGTTGCGCCGGTTCGCCATGTGCTCGTACAAGAAAACATGAAACAAGGAATCAGTGAATCAAAAAAGAGAAATAAAAATTTTTTTTTCTACAAGGTCATTCAGCTCGTAAATCAAAGGGTTTTCCATCTTTGCCAGCCACTCGTCTGCTGCTTACTGGGGGTGCGGGAATTCGTCCTCGAGCTTCAGTCGTAGGCCAACATTCATGCTAATGAGCTCTTGGACCAAGAGCTTGGCTGCATACGGCATCTGCATCTGCGTCACTTGCCTCGTGCTCTTGCACGTGTTGCAAAAACCATTGTATCCAAAAAGGCCACATCGCTGGCAAATGTCAATGGTGAAGACGTCGGAGCTCAGCATCAGACGCTCCCTCAGCAGCTGGGAGGCACCATAGGCAATGAGGCAGTCGCGCTCCATTTCCCCGAGACGCAGACCGCCGTCTCGAGATCGACCCTCTGTGGGTTGTCTGGTCAGGATGGCCCTGGGTCCGCGGGATCGAGAGTGCATCTTGTCCTGAACCATGTGCTTCAGCCGCTGGTAGTAGATGGGCCCATTGAAGACGTAACCCTGGAGCGCCTCTCCCGTGAGCCCAGAGGTGAAGTAGTCTTTGCCTCCCCAAGAGAAGCCGTGGTTGATGAGGACCTCGCCCATTTCCTCGACGGGATGTGACCGGAAGGCATCACCGTAGCCGTATTCTGGGCGGCCGGCGACGACCGACGCCTTGCCTGTCAAGCACTCAAACAGCTTTCCAACCGTCATTCGGGATGGGAAACCATGAGGGTTCATGATGATGTCCGGACAGAGCCCATCGTCAGAGAACGGCAGGTCCTCTTGGTCCACAATGAGGCCAACGACGCCCTTCTGACCGTGACGGGACGAGAATTTGTCGCCCAACTCGGGCCGCCGCGTCTGCCTTGTCTGTATCTTGAACACGGTGCTATCTTTTTCTGTCTGCGAAATCATCACCTTGTCGATGTAGGCGGGGTCTGCGATGCGATATGATATGGACGAGTCTCGGTATTCGCTCGGACCGCGATCGGGGCCAATGCCCGTCGACGTCGAATCCAACGGAACCTCCTTCTTGATCATGACATTTCCGTTCTTGATCTGAACCCCAACAGTAGCCACTCCGTCGTCGTCCAGGGCCTCGTACTTGTCCTCGCGGCGCGCCGTCCCGCCAGTGGTCTGGTTGACAGGGTCACCGACGCGATCTCTCCGGCCGTTGGCGTACCTCTGCAGTTCTGTCGTGTATTTGCGGAAGACCTGACAGCGCCCGAAACCTCTGTCGATGGACGCCTTGTTCAAGACAAGAGCGTCTTCAATGTCGTATCCGGAGTACGACATGATGACGACTGTGGCGTTTTGGCCGGCCGGGAGCTTGTCGTAATGAACCAGCTCGATCGTCTTGGTGCCGACCATGGGGCGTTGCGGGTACACCAAGGTATACAGCAATGTATCGATTCTGTTGAACTGATTGTACGCGATGGCCCCTATCGCTTGCTTGCCCATAGCGCATTGATAGGTGTTTCTGGGGGACTGGTTGTGGTGAGGAAACGGAATCAAACCAGCCACTGCCCCGAGGATGGTGAAGGGTTCAATCTCCAAATGTGTTGTGCTTTGAGTGATTCGTTCCTGGTCATTCGCGACGAGAGTGTCCTGCTCCTCATTGACATCAAGATACTCGACGATTCCCTGGGTTAAGAAGTCATCAAAGCTCATCTGGCCTAGCTGTAGTAGCCGAAGGTGTTCGACTTCCAACTTTGACTTGCCGTTCTCGACGATGATGTAGGGTCGGCAGATGCGTCCTTCATCTGTTGCAATATGCACGGCATTGAAATGATCGTTGAGATTGATGCTGACGAACGGCGATATGGAGCCCTTTCGGCGCTGGGAGCGGAATGCAGAGGCGAAATCCTTCGGGTTCGTTGTCACCGCATAAGGCGTTCCATTAATGTGAACGACATATGAGCCCTCGCGGTGCACTCGGGGTCCTATCAGATGCTCTATTCGACCTCTGACTGTGTCTATATTCATAACGCTTTCTCTGACAGGCTGTTCCTCGGTGTTGGTGGTAATGTGTGTCATGAGAGCCAAGTTCTTGATTAGACCACAAGCTTCTCCTTCCGGGGTATCCGCAAGGCAAAGCATTCCAAATTGCGAAGGCTGCAAAGCACGGGGGCCAGACACTTTACGCGTCTTTTCAAATTGCGAAGAGATTCGAGTCATCATACCCAGCGCACTGATATAACTCAAGCGGCTGAGAACATGAGTGATGCCGGCTCTGTTCATACCAAACCGCTTTACGGTCCAATTTCCGGTCTGAATAGCCCGATTGATGCCGAGCCCAATGCTGTTGGCATGGTTGCTGATCATGTGAACAGCGTCGAGAGGGACAGCTCGATTGTTTTTCTTCAAGAACTTGTCAATAGACATCTTGACCTCGCCCGAGAATCTTTTAAAGCCATCCTCAAAGATGAGAGCCAGCAATTGGCCCGCAAGTTCGAGCCTTTTGTTGCCGACAAAGTCTCTGTCATCAACCAACTTGGGATTCTGAGCAGCCATCAGAACCTTCCTGGTCATCATGGCAACGTAGATGGCCTTTGTGTGGACATCCGCTCCATCAATGGGCACATGGGCAATAATGATATTAGAGAGAGCATCAAAGCCTTCATCACCGTTGTTTCGTCGAAGCTGGGGACCAAACATGCCCCTCCTGGAGCCCATCTTGACTCGGGCGCCTACGTACTCGAGGGCCTCGTCCTTGGAAAAGACACCAGCTCTGGCCGCCTCGTCGAAATTGATGGCGAAGTCATCTTGATACCGGCCATTGGAGCCAGCCACGAGCTGCACGATATCGCTGTCTGACAATCCGCTCAGTGCCTTGATGATGATGACAATGGGAATGCCCTCGACCAAGACGTTATGCGTCATGACGATTTTGTCTTTCTTCAGGGTGATGTAGGTCTTTGACTTTCGCTCATGCGTCGAGCTGGTGACCGAGGCGGATATGATGTTATTCTTCTCATCGGCTTCCACGATGACGCGGTTCTTGCTCAACTGTTCCTGGATCAATATGACCTTTTCCGTGCCATTAATGATGAAGTAACCACCAGGATCAAGTGGACACTCGTTCATGGCTTCCATTTGAGCGTTGGTGGCACCGCTGAGCCGGCACTTGGCGCTCTTGAGCATGACGGGCATTCGCCCGAGCGGCACGTTTTTGCGGATGATTCTCTGCTTGTCTCTGATGTACTGAATATCAACGTATATAGGGGCGGCGTAGGTCATATCTCGGAGACGACACTCCATGGGAGTGACCTCGGTTCGCGACCTAGCATCGTTGTGGTCTTGGCGACGGGGGCGGTCGATGCGAATGTCTGTGAATCTGCAGTGACGAAGTTAAGGTGAGCTTGGCGGACTCAGGCCAGGTCGGGATATTTGGGGAGGGGAAAGGAAAAGGAAGAAAAAAAAAGTTCGTGAAGAACAGTGGTAGAAAAATGAAAAGAAAAGAGGGCATGGCAGCACTGTTCACGTACTCTAGCCAGAAATTACTATCGACATCGCTTCGAATCGTACGATTTGTACGGACAATGTCTTTGATGTCTTGTTCCACAAAGAAGTTGTACGAGTCAATGTGCCTGTTCAGAGCCAGAGGTTAGTGACGACGCCGGAACCAAAGCTGCGTAGATGGCTTTCCACGGGCGCGTACTGTTTCACGAGTCCTAGAGACGGTCAGTCAAGGCCTTGTGCTGAGAAGCAAAGAAAGTATACCTTTTACTTTGAGGAAGGCGGGTAGGAGCTGCCATTTGTCTTCGGCGGTATTGATAGGATCCGTGAGCTTCTTGCCGTTGTAAAAGGGCTCCAATAGGGCCTCGTAACCGTCGTCTAAAGGAGGCATCGCATCTGCGTTGAAGAGCTCAGCGGTCGGCTCACGCCTGCCAAGTCCTTCGCTTTCTCTCTCCTTGCCCAAAGGAGCAGGAAAAAAAGTAAATAAAAAGGTTCTGATCTGGCATGGAGCAATGAGAAAACTGAAGTGGGGCCAGAGTTGCCGCGACTTTTTTTACCAAGCAGCTTTCCGCGATCAGGTGGGGGACGACGGAATTAACCCAAACTAGTAGTTTTGAGAGATGCTCCCTTTAAAAAAGCAAAGACGTGCATCTTAGATTAAAGTTCTCCAAAAAAAAGTAGAAAGCCAAACACACGATTGAATACTGAGCGATTATCCTACTATGAGAAAGAACAACTCAATAACATGATATAAATAGAGAAGAGAAAGACTATGCCTATGTAGAAGCGGGACTTGAGTAATTTCCTTCCTTTGTTTTTCCACTTTTTTTTTCACTTTCTCTTTATAAAAAGAAAAAGGAGAGAGAGAGAGAGAGAGCGTTGCAAGAAATTTCTCAACCCGGCGCAAGAAGCATCGCGAGAGTTCATTGACAATGAGGATGATGAGTCATCAACTGCGGCCACAACCCTGACGGCAGGATGCAAAACGATGTTACGTGTCAAGCTGTTACGTGGCGAGGGGGTGGAAAGGCAAATATGATTTGGCCGCATTAGGTCCGACACGACGAGCAAGAACTTTTCAAAATACCAACAAGCTGCCACAGAGATGTCAAGCTCATGCAGCATGTTTGCCCACAAACACACACACACACACACACGCAAGAGTATTTGAAATTGATGAACACCGGCAGCTGTGATCATAGCAGGATGACCCCGCACCTGTGAGGACAGGCAGGGAAGCTAGTCGTGAAACCGCGAAGCTTTTATTTAATTATTAGTATTTTTCTGTGTTAATTCTTTCGCCCTGGCATATATGACGCAGGCCCGCACATATTCTGTATGCTGCAATCAAGTAGCTCGGCCGATCTAGGCTAAGCATGACAGAACCGGGCAGCTCCACGCAGCTGGTCGATGCGATACCCTTAAAACCCCATCGAGCTAGCGGGAGGCAGGACGGAACGGCGTCAACTTGTCAAGGTACTAGTGGTGTCATCGTCGTCGTAGGAGTCGTCGTCGTCGTTGTCGTTGCCGGCTTGTCTTCTTCTCTACCCCACATGGACGATTTCATCAATGATCCACTCCTCAAAATGTCGGTGAGCGTCAGGTTCAAGACGAAGCGAGGTCGACCGATGGGCTTAAGGGGCAATGGGGAAAACTTTCGGGCCGCGCTGTCTGACGCTTTTCTTCCACAAACAAAGTCAAGATGGGATTCGCACAGAAAGAAACCGTTCAAAACGCGCATCGCCTGCCCCTAGCGCCCCCTCGGAGGGCATCAAAGGGGGGAGGGGGCTGGAACCCCTTGCCATGAGGCCCTATACTAAACGTATACATACTGTGGCATGTAGGGGCGTGCAGGAACAGATGCGAGTCTGCCCAGCAGATGCGCCTGATCCTTTATGGAAATACTACGGGGGTGCTGGTGTGATGGCCTGCAAAGCGCAGAGCGCCAGGTGAAGAGTGTGGGTGGGTGGGCGTGCTTTATTGAGCCGTGCTTTGAATCTGATTGCTCAACTGGCACAGGAAGCAGTTCCTTTGCCGGCACCCACTGCATCTTCCTGGAGCGATATGCGATGCCTCGATTGATATTGGGTCTCACCCAAAAATCTTGACTATTGAGTATCATGAGATATGGAAAAAGAGGTGGGCATCGCATTTCGTGACTACCACCCAACACAACACAAGACAACACCCGGGGTTACTACCCACGGGCGTCACTTCTCGCCGCATCAAGTGCTGTGAGAAAGCTGACACAAGACATGCCTCTTTGGCTAATCGTCAGTGGCGTCAACAGGCTGCCTCCAGCAAGCTGACAGCGCAGCCCTGGCTTCTTTTAGTCAACGCTGCTAAATAGTCCCCGGCAAGCATGGCCAAGGGTGATCGTCCGGCGTGCAAAAAGAGGGCCAGAGGCACAAATCTTGGGGTGTCCCCGCGGCAAACACGACCTCAATCTGACAAACTCCTACTCCATCCTGGACTTCCGCACATGGGAAACCGATGTCCGGACGCTTGCAGTGGTTTTCTCCTGAAGGAACCCAAGTGCGTCAAGTTTGCCTCTGCCAACTCACGGCGCAAGCAAACCTTCGCTTCGGTCACCACGACAAAGACTCGGCCGGGAGGGGACATCGCCCGTTCTGTGCCCACCGTTCGCTCGCCTTGCCTAAGCGCCGAAGACCCTGGTCAGCTCCGTTGGCGTCGCCTTTCCATGATTGCCATGTATGTACTGTATGTACGTACGTATGTGCACACGGAGCACAACAGAAGTATTGGAATTTTGCTTCCGAGATTGTTGAGCGTCTTGTTTCGATTCTTTTGCTCCTCATGTCGTACCAGATCCTGTGATGAGATACCTTGAACAGAATTCGAAGAATTGCTTCAACTGAACGGGGAGATAAGGCGAGTTTAGTTATTCAAGCATAGCGATGAACCTCGTCCTCCGAGACGGGCCAGCCTTTTGCCCCTGTCCTCTTTCTGCATACCCTCCCTTCGTAGCAACAGAATGCCTCGAGCTGGAGGTAGTGGAAGAAGGCCCTTGCCGGTTCGAGGTGGCCTTGGTACGTGCAGCTCCCAGCCTCTGGTGAGGGTTACGCACGGAGTACAGAGCAGTGTCTGGTCGTTGCCTGCCACTGGACCAGGGGTGGGAAAGAAAAAAAAAATCGCAGCCATTGCAAGGCCTGATTAAATCACCACCTACTAGTAGGTAGGTAGGTACTGTATGTACCACACGCTAGGCCGCTGGAAACTGGGGGTCCCAGGTACAAGGCATGTATAGTGGGTGTAGCTTCGGAGCTCCGCCCTTGTCTTGCCTAAACTCGCCAGAGTTCAGCCTAGACCCTGGTCGATCCACAGAGACCAGCGCAGAGACTTTGGGGATGGAAGGTGGAAAACAACGGCAAGGCAGGTAGGCCCAGCGCACACATTCTCCTCCGTCCATTGCACCCCGCCTTCCGACGTCGTCTCTTCCAACACTGCCTTTGGCTCCCATCGCTTGAATCTGGGGGTTGGCTGTCGTCTTGCTGCCTTTTTAATGCCCGCAGCTGCTGGGAATCTCACTTCGACCGGCCAATTCGGCTCGTACAAGTCCTCTGCTTCACGCCCGCCATGGATGACCTGCGATTTCGCTCGCAGCAATCGTCCCGAAGCGAGCTGCCAATAGCTTCCTACGTCTCACCCCCACGTAGCAATGGACGCAATTCTCAACAGCCCTCGCACGACTCTCGCGCAAGCATGCCTCGAAGATTCACCACCGACTCGGGTCGAGTTCCGACACTCTCTTCAATGCCCACAAGTCTGACCTCTCCGTCACACGGCCTCGGCCTGGAACCCAAAGCGGACTACAACAATGTGCGTGGTCTTTACTGTTGTTTCCGTTCATTGTGCTCTCGTTGATGTGTGAGGCTCGTTGACTGATTTGTACCATAATATAGACCATGCACAAGGTACAACTGGTATGTCCAACACGAAAAGAAAGAAGTTGTTGCCCTGAAATTTGGCCCGGGCTGGTACTGAGAGTCATTGTAGATAGAGGCCAAGAAGCTGGAGTATGAGCGGATTCGAGAGAAGAAGAGATTGTTTGAGGTGGAAATGCACATGCTTGATCAGCAGCAGCTTAAAGAAGCTCAGGAGCTGGCGCAGATGCAGGAAGAGGTTCGCATCGCGGGCCACCAGTCGGAACCTACCACACCTCCAGAATACCGCGAAAATCCGACCGGGATTCCGACCTCCATCTTCCCCCGCTCTAACCGCTATTCAATGTCAAGCCTGACAAGTCCTCCGGGGTTCAATCGTCCCACGCGTTCTGGGTCTCAAGTGGCATCTTCACCGTCTGGGTTCATGCCGCACTCCCGCTACGGCTTTGACGACATATCGGTGCCATCTCGATCCGACCCCAACACTCGCCGCAACAGTGATGACGGCGAAAAAGAGGAGGCTGTGCGGCAGGACCCAACAAGCCATCGGTCAACCAATGCGTGAGTCTTCTCCGCTGCATCGTGCTTTGATTTGTATTCCCAAGTCGCAGAGAGGCGTCGCCGAGTCTTTGAGTAGGCGGGAGTTGTCCGCCAGCAACAGATGGCTCGAAAGTGGCTGGGCACGGCTACGTGGTTGCGTTTTGCCCTCGAACATGTGCTGACACTAGATTTTGCGCGTAGCCTGAACCGTTATTCTATGCCTGTCACGAGATCGAGGGTGTATGAAACGAATCTGGACCAGACAAACACCACGCGTTTCTTGTTTGGCGACGACGAGCCAAGTTCATTGCCTCGAGGCCAAACCCCCGACGACCAATTTCCCACGCTTGTAAGGCGCGAAGATCAAATGGTAAGTGTCGTCCATGGACTCGTGATTCGTGAGAGCATGTTGGCGGGAGTCGGCAGAGCAAACAAAGACTGGGCTTTGCAGCAGCCGGCTGGCAGCGAGGGTCGTTGACAGCTGGCAACACTTGGGCCTCCCGACCCAGGCTTCTTGTGGCCCGAATGCCTGCCCCAGATCTTTTCATTTGTAAAGCCCTCGCTTCCGTATCTTTGAGCCTCACTGTTGCGTGCGTGATACTCCATTTGCCAAGCGCCGCAAAGCACCACCGGGGCCCCTGTGTCGACTTCCTGTGCCTCCTCGTCCTCTTCTTACTCGTCCTTGTTCATTGCGTTGCTTTCTGACAATCTGTTTTACCTCCCTCCAGCTCTCTGCGTCTTCGGCCGCCCTCGACCTTGCACTGTCACCGTCACCCAACCCTGAAAAGTCTGTCGGATGGAACCGTGTTAACCGTCATCGGCACCAACAGAGCATGTCGGCCATCATCGGACTTTCCTCGCTCTCTGCTGACAAGGGAACCGAAATAACCAACGTCGGAAGCCGACCACCTTCGCTGCGTCACTCCCTTGACCTGAAATACATCTCCGAAAACTCGGCAGAGCCATCGTCGGTGGCCATGTCTCCCCAGAACAGTCACATGGCCTCGCCTCCACGCCTCCAGAGCTCCTTTTCTACCAACGATGTCCCGACTGTTAAGAACATGTCTGGACCCGGCATGTCGGGCAATGCCAATAATCACGCCCAGCAGCATTTTCACAATCACAATGCCAACATGGGCCGGATTCCCGCGGGAGTTTTCCCACCCCGCCACAGTCGAGAGCTTTCAGGCGACGGTGGCATCACTGCAGCCCGCGAGCAACCAAACGGCTTCCAGTCTCTTCAGTCGGCCCTCCAGGCGAGCGCCCCCCCTTTCGGCCCGAGCCTGAATGTTGCGTCTCAGGGAAGCCCTGCTGGGACAACGTCGGGCTCAACTGCCACGTCTCCGACAAGCTCGTTCAACAACTTTTACCCCTCCAACGGATATGCTCCCAGCGCGCCTCATGCCATGGGCAGCGCGATTGGCAACTACGGTGCTACCGTGCTCACGGCTGGCATGCAGCAGATGAACATCAATGGCGTCAACGGCATCAACGGCATCAACGGCATCAATGGCATCAATGGCATCAATGGCATCAATGGCTACCCTGCTCAGGGGTACAATAGTTTTAGTATGACGCCGTACAATCACGGCGTTGGTCAGTCACGAGACAGCCAGGCTCGCGTCATGCAGCACCGGCGTCAACTTGACAATGAAGGTGAGTGGCGGCATGCTTGCCGCGTGAAGAATCGTGAAGAAGTGGGGCTGGCATTAACCTTCTGCTCAGCCATGTCACGCTACCAGAACATGCCACTCGAGTCTTTTCATGGGCAAATCTACGACTTGTGCAAGGATCAGCATGGCTGTCGCTATCTTCAGAAGAAGCTGGAGGAGCGCAACGCCGAGCAAGTCCACATGATTTGGCTCGAGACGAACCAGCACGTCATAGAGCTCATGACGGACCCCTTTGGTAATTATTTGTGCCAAAAGCTCCTCGAGTTCTGCAATGACGATGACCGCACTGTTTTGATTCAGAATGCCTCTCAGGATATGGTGCGCATCGCGCTCAACCAGCACGGAACACGAGCCCTGCAGAAGATGATTGAATACGTTAGCACCCCTCAACAGGTGCATCTCATAATCGAAGCTCTGCGCTTCCGTGTTGTTGAGCTCATCCAGGACCTCAACGGCAACCACGTCATCCAGAAGTGTCTTAACAAGCTCACATCCCTCGACGCGCAGTTCATCTTCGATGCGGTCGGCAATAACTGCATCGACGTGGGAACTCACAGGCATGGCTGCTGCGTGCTGCAGCGCTGCATCGACCATGCCTCGGGCGAGCAGAAGCCGTGGCTCGTCCAGCGAATCACGGAACATGCCCGCATTCTCGTGCAGGATCCGTTTGGCAACTACGTGGTGCAGTATATTATTGATTTGAACGAGCCGAGCTTCACCGAACCCGTCGTTGCTACCTTCCAGGGTTGCATCAGCCAGTTTTCGCGGCACAAGTTCAGTTCCAACGTCATTGAGAAGTGCCTCCGCTGCTCTCAGGCTCAGTCCAAAGACATGATTGTAGAGGAGCTCTTGGCCCCTCAGGAGGTGGAGCGTCTTCTTCGGGATTCCTTTGCCAACTATGTCATGCAGACGGCCCTGGAGTTCGCCACTCCTCGCCAAAAGTACCGTCTGGTCGAGGCGATACGCCCCATCTTGCCGCATATCCGCACAACGCCGTACGGCCGTCGCATCCAAGCCAAGATAGCGGCCTACGACAACCGTGGAAGTGCAGCCTCTAGTGGTCAGGTCACCCCGGCCGACAACACTCAGGGGCAGCTCCCCCTTCGTCAGGGCCACAGCCGCGCCATGTCTGGCAGCGCCTCCATGATGTCGGCCAACGGAATCGGGAACGGGGGAGTGCCAGGTCTCGGAGCCAATCCCGGCATCCGGCAGACCGCACCATCTTATCCAAGCAGCGCCACGTTGACTGTTCTGCCTCCGACAGGAGCAGTCTCCATTCCACTATCTCAGAGCCTGAGCCAGCAGCAGCCTTCATTCAACCCAACGGCTTCTGCGACCTTCACGCCTTCCCACTCTGCAAACGCCTCTACTGATACCAGCGGCGATATGCGCTGGGTGTAAACTTTCCGACTGCCTGCCTGATCGTGCATCCCCGAGCACCCTTGTATCAACAACGAAAAGTTACTCCTTTGGTTGGTGCCCCTGATGGCACGTGACCGCTTATGCAGCATCGACACGACACCGCCATGACTTGACGATTTATTCTTCTCTTTTTCGTCCTTCCCTTCTTTGAGTGACGCGCCCTCCTCGAATGCCAAGAAAGGAACCCGATGGATTCTGTTGCAGTGCTTGGCTCGCTCCAGATCTATAAAAGACAAAGACGCGAGAGCTGCAACGACGAGTTTGGCCTCATTTATAACAGACCGACGTCACCGCCGCCTCGACCCTGTACGTGTATAGAATGTACGCCGCGACGAAGAAATTATAGATGATCACTCTCTCAACAGATTTTCCTTCTGCTGTTGATTCGGAGAATCCTTGTTCTTGCTGCAGCTATTGCTGTCTACTTACTTTTTCCTCTTGCCCTCTGCACATCCACCGCCGCCCCTTTTCTTTCTTTCGCGCTTCGTTTCTTGCTTCACGTCCTGCCAGTGCTGGGTATCGATTGTCGTCAAGTCCCTACTTCTTTTCTCTCACAGCTAGGAATTCATGTCATCGTGGGGAACTAGACTAAACAGGGATGCGTACTTTCTCAGCTCCGGGGATATGGCTCGCTGCTTGGGATCAGGATAGCTCAGTCGTGTCCTTGTTGGGTTGGCAGCAATTGGGGTCGACTCTATATTCGAGGGAAAAATGAGGATGGTGGCTAGATATGAGTCGCTGGGGTTATCCGGGGATGTGCTTGCTATATTGCAACGGCTTTGTATAACGTCTCAGATTTCTTTTTTTTTTCTTCCTTTCTCAAAAATACAAAATCGTTGGTAGCAAATCTGCCATATATTTTATGCTTAGGCAACAAAATCATGACACACAGGACGATGGCGAGAGCACTTGTGCCGTACCCTCTCAGGTAGATGGATATTTTGTCTCAAATTGCGGTGGATGAATGACATGATGAAAGACATTTTACGCAAGGGCAGCGCAAAGTATGAAGTTGGAAACTCTGGTTTCCCAATTGAGCTTTCATTTTAATTTTCTTGCTCGGTAGTAACTATGAAACCCAGCGAGGTCTCTCTCTCTCTCTCTCTCTCTCTCTCTCTCTCTGTGTGTACACGACTAAGAGCCCAATCAATGCTGAGCACGATTGGGGCGAGAGAGGGGGAAACTGAAGAATCCCACATTGTCCCAAAGCCAGCCCACTCCTCTTTTCGCGGCGCACGACATCTGTCCCGTATATGTCTGCAAAGAAATTCTAACCCGTGTATCAAGGCGTTGACGACAGGATTCATCAGCGACACACAAGCGAGAAAATTTATCGGTAGCGCCACAGGGACGTGGTGTTGTGGCGGAGCCAAGTCTTTCTGCGACCGGCGCGAGTCTTGTTGTAGCGATGACCCTTGTTGAGACCACGGGATTTCTTGCCAGTGGCGGTGAGCCCACGGGCCTCACGATGCTTGTGCACAGGGTTGACGATCCAGTTGATGCGAGGATCAATTCGGATGGCCTTGTGTTGAGGGTCTACGAGAATGACCTCGTAGTACTTGTAGGTTGAGTCCTGGTTGACCCAGTATGAATTCAGCACTCGAAGGTTGGCGCAGCGACGTCCGACTCGTTCCTCGGCCGTGGCCTTGAGGGAACGCTGATACTTGAGCTGGTTGATACCCTGGTTGGTGGGCTTGCCTGTCATTTCGGAGCATCAGCAAACACCATCCAGGACAATGTGTGGTTTTGCGCCGTAGATCAAGACATACCATAGGTGGCACCCTTGGGTGCAGGGCGCTTGCGACCACCGCGGCGGACTCGGACTCGGTAAATCACGTAGCCCTGCTTGGCCTTGTAACCCAAACGACGAGCCTTGTCCGGACGCGAGGGGCGAGAAGCGCGGTGGATGACGTTCAATTGACGATACTATATTGTGCACTCTCAGCAAATGTTCAACGAGTGTATAGCACAGACGGAGCAGCAGAATATTTTTCAGTCATTTCGTCTTCTTCCTCTATCTTCCGCGCTTTGTCATGCCGCGATACCAGAACCCGAAATTCATCGCCGTCTTATCTTCCGCCTGCCCGCATCGAGAGGTAGAATTCAGCGCAGTGCATTCTATCCTCGTTGGGCCGGGTGGGGGGGAATGAAGGACAGGCTGGAATTTGGAATCGGTTGCAGACAATAAGTGCAGGGCGGTCGAGAGAGAAAGATGACTTCTGACAATCCTCGCTCGTCCACATTCCGTCATAATGAGGGATTCCAGAACTGAGAATCAACGTACTTCCCAGCAGCGCACTCGGAGAAGGAAGCTCATCAGATCCGACTGCTTCTTCTTCTGAAGTTCCTCGACATACTTGAGGGCACCCATCGTTGCTGGACAGTGATAAAAGTGTCAGTTGTGCTCCTTTCAAATCATGCTCCGTAGGCCAGTCCTATGATCCTTGGGGCAACAAACCGGTTGGGGTGGTGGGATTTCTTGTGGTCGGTTAGTAGAGGCTGAAGCGGAAATTTTGAGGATTCGTTCGAAGTGCAACGATTAATTTCTGGCCATAGTGTATGAGAATCGCGACTTGCAGGTTGTGCGGGCTAAGCGACGCGCTAAGCTGCTTTGGGCCCTAGCTTGGAGGGGCCTGTCCTCCGTTGCCCTCAAAGCGTGACCAATCGTCGGTATTGATGAGTCAGCAATCCCAGAAGCGTGCTTGCATATTACGCGGGGTTAGACGACCCGCAAGAGCCTTAAAGGGAACTGCTGAATGCTGCGCCCGCTGCGACACCAAGAAGTCGTTGAGCGCACTCCAGGTAGCTCTTGAGAATATCTGGCAACAGAGAGTGAGGAAGCTTACAGTGCATGGAAGGAGCTTTACGTGGCTAAGATCAAGTGTCTTTGAGAAAAAGCCCTTCTTGAGACCGTCAGAAAGAGAGATGGTATTTCCACCTCCCTGGAACACCATGCCGCAGCGTTTCATCGTAGATATTTGTCCTTCCACCAAATGTATTTTGCCCGTTGCGCGACAAAAATTGCTTCACGGTAGCATGCTCATGATGGCAGACACGGCTTGTAAGAGGATCTCGACAACATTGCCCCAAGTCTCTCCCCCTTCTTTTGGCCGAGCCTCCTCTAGGAGTTCCCAGGCGATTTGATCTATATCGTCATCTCTCATATCTGGAATGCGAATGGCGGCATGTGGAAGGAGATTTTGCTCAATGAAGATGCTGCATATCTTCTTCATGCTTTTATTCAGCTTATGGAGGTCATCACTGTCCTTGTCCCATCGAATCCACGAAGGCATCTTCATACCGCATGGGTGCTGACTTTGCGTTTCGTATTCTTTCAAGAGCATGGCGCATTCCTTTATTATTGCTTTTGCGTTCTCGAGGACGTCTTTATTCAATTGAGTGGTTTCGACATTCTTATGCCCCACGTATGGAAAGACGGAAAATGCTTCGTCAGAGAGGTGTTTTCTTGCCAATGATTCAATGTCTGACAATGTCGTGGTCACCCTGGAACGATATCATCAATGGGAGTCTCTTGAGACACTCAGAGAGGACTCACTTCTCTGTTGATAATTCACCCTCGATGAATTTCTTCGAGTCATCCGCCATCTTTGCCAAGATTTGTTTCGCTTGTTGGGTGCTCATTCGCCCCCCTTTCGCGACCGCCGCATCTTCATTCGGGTCCCATTCCAAAGTTCTGCTCCTGTCAGCATGAACAACACGTTACATGACCGAACGTGCAATTAGCGTTGAGTACCTGGATAAGGGCCCTTCCAGCGACGCGCTCACGTCTTGAGCTTGAGTCATTGTCGTCTTGCGAGTCTTCCTTCGGTTGGAAGTCCCAAAGCTTCGGGTCGATGCTGGCTCAGAATCAATGACCATCGAAGGAGGATCTTCAATATCATCTGGTAATAGTTAGGCAATGCTGCAAACAATCATAACGACCAAGAAGGGTGTGGCAGCTTCCTGCGCGATGCATTCACCACGTTGGATTCGTTTCCGTTTTCTGGTTAAAGGGGCCATGATCGCGAAATTGGCACCATCGGTTGCTTTTCGAGTGGGCAATAGTCTTGTAGGGGGGGGAGGCTTTCTCTTCCTTCCATTTCGATGTGCAGTGTGGCAATCTATCTAATATGTACTAGGTTTACGTGACTACCAGGTAGGTACCTACTTTTATTCAATTGGCTCGAGCCGACAGCAACCTCTCTCTTCATTCGAACGGAAGGAGCTCTGCGTCAAGACCACTTTCCTAGACTGGACGAAGATTCAACACACATTAATACATGACGCTGGCAGTCACTTACTTCGCATCTCGAACTGCCGTCATCCTTGGAAAAAAGCCAGAAACACCGATGCAGTAGCCAAAATGATGATTGAGCTCAAGAATCGCTGTACCTAAGAATAGCTTTGTTCGCTTCCAGTCTCTAAATTTTGGACTTGACGCCTTGCTGAATGACGGCCAAAGGAAAACGATGATAACCAACTAGAAGTACAAGAGAGGGAGAAAAGAAAAAGAGAGAACCAGAAATAAATTCATTAAATGCAAAGATTTGACGCAGGATCAAAGCAAGGGTTGTCATTCACGACTTTAATAGTCCTCCGGCCACCCGATGCGCTGGGCATCAGGCCTGGGTGGAATTTCTTTTCCGACACCATCATTCCATGTTAGGTTTCAACTACTGTAATGCGGCATAAACAAAATCTTTTGAACTTCTTTCTCGTTAGCTCGCCCACCTTTCCTTATATCTTTACCCACACAACGCCGTGGTCATTCGTCTGCAAGCAAACAGCTGAGTTCGGTCAAACCCGACACCTCCTTCTAGATGATGGACGACTAGGGAAAAAAAAAAAATTAAACGAATGCGTTCGTGGTGCACTTTTCAGGGAGAAATATAAAGGAAAGCGTCTTGGTATGTTCAAGGGTTCGTGAGAAGAGTATTTTGGTGCCCGCCTCGAGCGCGAGCGACAAACCTGGTCTGTTTGAAGAAGTACATGACGCAGGGTGAAAATTTGCATCAGCGTGTGTTCAGAGAAAGCCCTTGGAAAGATGCAGCCCAATCGTTCTGAGGCGCGATTGGCGACATGCCCCTTGAGTGAGACGCTGCGTTTGGCAAGTTTTGCCCGTCAGCAAACGCTTGGCTCATGGATTGGAATTCAGCAGGCGGGCCAAGCCCTGCCGATAAGCCTTCGGCGCCGAGAGATAGGCTTGGCGCAAAGGTGACGGCGTTGCTTCGACTGTTGCCAATCACCCCACCGCCATATGCGTAGTTGGTCTGTGGAAAGACGGCGGCCGGCGAGGCATTACGGTCTGCAACAAATGGCTGGGTGAACGCAGGGCGGAATCCTCTGCCAAAAGACGCCGGCTGCTGTTCTTGGGACTGTTGCGCTTGGCGACGTTCACTACCGCCGCTGGTGGCGCGTACAACGCCGACAGCACCGGGACCAACGCCGCTTGGAGCCTGAATACCCAATGTTGGGCTGGCAAAGGACGCCGGATTGATAGCAGACATCCAGATCCTCGTTTTGTAGATCTTGAACAGATCTGTGACCAGGGGGTTGAAGTTGATGTAGGAGTCGGCGAAATAATAAAACGTCAACTTTTTCCAGTCCCTGAGATACCCGTTAGCTTGCATCACAACAACAGGTCTGACGGACAAACACAACGTGTCGAAAGTTGGGCTCACATTTGAAATTCGGCATCCAGTATCTCCATATTAAGACCGTGCTCTTTGACCTTTTGCATGCACACTCGTTTTGCCTTCGCTTCTTGGCCCTCCTTCTCCCTCAAGGAGTGAACCTCGTGGTTCTGCGCCAACCGCTTGATCAGTTTCGGTCGCAGGTCGCCCGTGCTAGACTCTTGGGGATGATGTTGGGTTGACGGGCCCATGCCGCCGACTGCCCCGACATGCAGGCCGCTGGCAGACGCCATCAAGCCAGCGCCAGCGCCTTCTTGGGCGGCGGCTGCACCCTGCGAGTACATCATGAGCCACTTGTAATGCTCTTCGGCGTAGTGTTCCCGAAGCTCCTTGGCAGCTTGCCAGTCGATGTTGTCCTTGGCTACGGTCCCCAGATCTGTTCCACGATCCGCTTCGACAATGACGAGATCGCCGGGCTTGACAGTGAGTCCAGTACCTTCCTGAATGTAGAACACATCCGCTCGAGCGCATTTGAACAGTACCACGTGAAGGAGCTGATTATGCCTCGGCTGCGCCATGCTGTAGACGTTGTGATGGGGGGATGGTGGCCGGTTGGTAAAATGTGACGGGGGCCCGGTATGGGGGCCGTAGGGATGAGCGAGAATCGATTGCATTGCGCTTGGCATCGCACCAAGCAAGGCTGTGCGAAACATGAGTCTCTTGGAGCAACTTTGAGCATCGCGGGGTCAGACAGAGATCAACTTACCATTACTGGTGCTCGTCAAACCAATGCCATCAGGGAATCCGTTTGGAAAAGCCTGAGAGCCTTGCACCTCGTTCAAAGCATTTGCATCCAGGGCAGCGACTGAGTCCGCAATGGAGCTGACTGAGCCTTGCCGAGTTGGCATGTTGGCAAATGAATGACGTCGACTCTGTGAGACATCTCCGTTGAAGAAACCAGGAGAACTCGACCAGAGCGCGGCCTTTTTCAAGTTCAAATTGTCTGCCTTGCGACTGTCGATGCCCAGTGGCGTTCGAAACGCCCCGACCCCGAGTTCGCTCATGCGGCGAGCAGTACCTCGTCTGCTGAAGGAATCGACCCCATCATTGACCTCGTCCAGCTCATCAACTGCGAAGTCATATTCCTCTGGTACGGTCTGGTAGCTGTTGCCTAAATATGACAGGCTAGTCGAAGCACGAGGTCTGATCCTGGAGTTGTACTGTTGTTGTTGGCGCAACATGGCATTCTCCCGGGCTAATATTTCAATAGTCTTGGAGTCAGACATCTGGTGGAAGGAGCCTTGCATTGATTCTGAGACGCTCTCGTCGTCATCGTCTTCAACCTCTTTGACTTTTCCCAGCACGGATCCATCATTTGCCATTTCACTCAGCATACTTGGGCGAGATGGCCTGTGTTGCAAGCCAGAATGTCTCGCTCGTCCAAGAACCGCAGATGAGCTCATGACACTCGGAGGCGCGATTTCTGGATCCATCTGACCGACGGAATACGATTGCGAACGGTAGGTCTTTGGCGTAGGGTGCAACGGAATGGCAAACGGTATTTGCGGATTAGACACGGAATCGCGGGGCGTCGGCGATGCCTGTGTCGCTGCAGCGTCCGCCCCGAAAAAGGAACTACTGCCGCCAGGAGGCGCTGCAGAAGTTGGAGAAGGCAGTACCTCGCTGAGCCTCGAAGAAGCATCTTTCCGGTCAGCATTCCATATGCCAGCTCCCCAGGTGAATGTCGACGGATTAGCAGCACGACCAATGGCCGATGATGCCGAATGCGAGCTCCAAGGGCCTCCGCCTGCCTCTGCAGACGGGGTACTCGGATGCGAGGCCGTCGGGGACATGGAGCTGCTCGCAAACGATCCCTTTCGAGGGCGGCTAGGGGGCTGAGATGTATCGTTCAACCAAGAAGACCGACGGACTGTTGTTCTTTGGGATTGGGCGGGCGCTGTTTGGGACATCTCGCTGCTTCGGTGTTCTCCTTCGTCATCCGAACTTGCCAATGCCTCTGAGTCGGGCGTGGACGTTCGAGCGTTGACTTTATCCAGCAACAGACTCTGGGTTGTCGCAGGGCCGGGTGGAAATGAACCTTGGCCCACTCTGGACGAGGTAGCCGACTTCAACGGATTCGAGCTCATCATGTGTGAAATGCGTGGTAAATGATCTTCTTCTTCTTCTTCTTCTTCCCCTTCTTCGTTTTTGGGCGTCGCAGCAACGAAGGCGGTATTGAGAGGTCTGATCCTCGTCCGTGACAGAACCTGTGCTTGGAACTTCGGAGCGAGAACCAGTTTTCGATATTCCAGCACGAAAATTTGCAGGAAGATTCCCTACCAGTAGGCTGAGTCAGATGATAAGACCACATGATCCAAAGTCTCAAGATGCAGCTCAAGTTTGACTAAGTCCTTCCCACGAACACAACCCTTTTGAATGAGGCAGGGCGAAGGAGGGAGGATATGGGGGAAGACTTACTTTGAATAGAGGGAATGCAAAGTAACAAGAAATAAAAAGAGGACAGTATCCGGATCGTCTAATTTATATGCCAACAATTTCTAGGCCGGAAGCGATCGAAAGGTATAGAAGTATTGGGGGAAAAACGAAGCGTCTTTGTCTTTGAAGCCGGTTCAAAGGGGAAAAAGCTGGAATGGGATGCGTCGTCGTCTCCTCCCAACTCGACTGATCTATCAGTTTCAGGTATCTTGCGGTCGTGAGGTAAATAAGAACACGATGAAGGGATTATCACAAAACGTCTAAGCCGTCGCTACTCTAACCCAAGGTGCCACAAAAGAAAAGATTCGAAGAGACAGAAGGAGATGTAGTCAAAAAGAGGCAGGGGTCCAGTTCTGGACAAGAAGACCCATTCGCAACGTTGAAATGCTTGCACGAAAATGTTTGCTGTCGATGCTGAATTGCGTGCTACTTGACGCCCATATTGGGACCCTCTTGGCCTGCGCAGATGCGAGCAGATGCGTGCGATGCAATGCGACGATGCGGATCCAGCTGGGGCACGATGAAGCGTGGCAGGCGTTGTCGGGCTCAGTGGAACGCCCCGTCTCCAAAAGAATGCTCGACACTCAACCTTGGAAGACGGTATGCGCAGCAGGAGGGGATCACGCCTCGTAGTTGCGGCGTCGATGTGAAGTCGAGGCGCAGCGCAGGTGGTCTTGAAATCTGGACGTCGGGATCCGGAACCCGAGGACTCGTCGTTGGCTCGTCGTTGGAGGCTGTGACAGGGACGAAAGAACGTCAACGGTGGTAAATGTGACTGATCGCAACTTCTGGATGAAATAGTATCGCATACGAAAAGAAAAAGTGGTGAAAATGAGTGCACGTGGGATGCTGTTCGAGGCGATGCGGTCACGCGGCAATACGGCAACGCAACAACGCAACAACGCACCACTGAAGCTGCGGAGACAAGTGGTGAAGGAAGGAGAAAGAGATAGAGATGACCCGAGCGCCAGAGAATGGGTGGTCTAGAGTTCTTTGAATTCTCGCTGAGTCGCAGAGACACTTGGTCGAGTAACTCACGTCGCTCGTCGAATCGCTGGGGAGAGGGGGTTGTGAGGGAAGGGAAGAGCCCAGCGTCGGCACGAGGCAGCGTCGATCGTCAGTATATTGCCTGGTGTCCTCGGACGTCAGCGGTGATGGGTAGGTGGATCTCTCTACGGAGGTGTCGCGAGCAGCTCTGCAAAACAAATGAGCTTCTCCGCAAAACGAAAGCGGGCCCATAAATTATAATAGGTTCTCATTAGCGGCTACCGGCCAGGCGTACCTGGCTACACCGTGCGACGAGCAGATGGCCTCTACCTACGAGAGCGTATACAGAACAGGAGCAAGACGTGTGGAGAAGCTACATACAGGAAGAACTTACGTACAATGTAGGGTCCTTTTCTCTTTGTGGCTTGAACGCCAAATATTCTGATTCGTCAAGAGCGGATGTCTTTTTCTGCTGCGAGACCTGAAGGTTGGACGGTGATTGTATGATGATGGTGAAGAAGGTGGCGGTGGTGATGGTAGTGGTGGTGGTGGTGGTGGTAGTGGTGGTGGTGATGGTTTGATGGCCCGAGGCAGGTGCTCCCTGATCAATCCGACCGAGTGGGCCAGCGAGCGAACGAGAGAGCTGCAACAGCACCTGCGGGGGCCGTTTGTTGCGAGGCAGAGAACACCGGACCTTGATACCCTGGTAATGAAACGACGACAGACGGGGGACTTGTTAGTGTGCAAGGCGGCGCGGCGAATATCATGTGTGGATACAGACGAAGAGGCGAATAGCGCTCTGGAGAGCAAGCGCAGGCAATGACAATGAATCTTCTGAAAACAGACTTAGTGTGACGGCCTCCTGTCTTCATTACGTACGTACATGCATACGGGCCAGTGATCGCTTCTCTGACCCTTGGTAGGTACCTATGTACCTTGGTACATACTAGAAGCTGGAGTTGCAGCACGCGTGGCACCAGCACCAGCTAACAGTAAGAGCGGGGGGTGTTGAGGTGGTGGGCCAGACTGCGGCTGCCTCTCGAACAGGAACTGGAAGTGCACCAGGACAAGGCAAGGACATGCATGGACTTTGACGCCAAGCGATCGAGCACCACGTTGCGAAAGAGCGAGCTGCCGCCGCGCAAGTTGGCCAAAGCCGGGCTAGTCCGATTTGGATAGGGGGGGTGGGACTCGTGGCTCGAGTCTGGTCGGAAAATGCCATCGATGCAACTCTCTTTGGCTCTCCATCGTTCGGACTGGTGGCGCTGCCGACCGTTCCCAGGTTCCGGATACACAATGTCCTCGTTCACTTGCCTTGCTTCGAAATGGTGCTTTGAATCGCATTCAGCTTCATAAAGCTACCCCTGCAAAAAGCAGCCGCTCAGGAGGCAGGGGGGCGGCCGGCCGACCGTCCTTGGTGCATTCATTACTCTACGCATTTTGTTTTATCTGGATGAGCAACTTTGGACAGCCAGACAGCGCAATAATACCAAACAAAGGGAGGTTTATAGACAGCTTTCTTACAGCCGTTGCAGTCCTATCATATTACCGAGTGTCTTCTCTGACTGATCGAGAGAGTCTTGCGGCCAGGTTAGCGAGCGTGCATGACGATGTTTGCTGCGTGCCCCCTCATCCGACTTTGCTCACCTCGACAGTCTTCAGTGGGCTCTGAGGCGACCCCTCCTCCACCAGTGAGCACGAGACCACCCGTCCCAGAAGGTTTCCACGAACCTTCGTCATAATGATGTGGGTGGGCATTCTTCCCGGTCCAGAATTGGATGTTTCGCGCCGGCTTGCGCTAGCCAGTGAACAAGGGAGACGATAGAAATGGGCCCAGGCCGACGACAGTCACCGAGTTAAATATAGCTTTCCACTGGGAAGACGCAGCAATAAAAGAGGAAGGAAAAAATAGAAGAAAGGTTGAACTGTGGTATGTTTTTTCGCCAACGAGACTGAGCCACCATCATGCGTGTATTGCCTGGCACCAAAGAGCTTTTTGTTCTCTACTCAACGCTCATTCTGTGCATTTATCTCAGATGCGCCTTGGCTTTCATCGCTCCAATACGTGTGCACTCCGTCTGCAAGTTGGACCTGTCGCCGTCCTTTTTGTGCAGCATGCATACCACGTCACCATCAAAGTGCTTGGCTCTTCTCCCAGAATTGGGCAGGCGCTGTGTCCGTGGTGGCACTTTCGCTCCAGCGATCAAAGCCGACATGATGCCACGAAATGCTACGTGTGCGGAATGTTACTACGACTCGTACATACAGTACGTGAATGCATGCCTACATGCCAACCCCGGCAACTCCGTCTCATATCCAGTGCCGATGAATCCACTGGCGAAACAGATGCAACATGGCAGGAGCAATTTGCCGACGAATGGTGACTTTTTTCCTCCTGGGACAGAGACAGGTCCGCACCGTATTGTATACCATGTCTCTACGTGTCTAATATGCCAGACCCAATCAGCTGGAGACGCCCAGCTTCGCACCGAACAACCCTTTTTTCCCCATCCAGGCCGGCTGTCACTTTACCAAATTGATTGCGAAAGCAGCCACGAGCGAGTTGTCCCTGGCTACCTCTCCTGTCAGAAATTCATCATCTTTCCGTAACAAGACACCTCTGTGTTACGGCAGGCCGTGTCAGATCGGCTGCCCGCTTTCACCCACCGGAAACAGAAACCCCGCATGGGCTGCGTGTTTGTGTGTGTGCGTGTGTGTGTGGCTTGAGTCACCTGGCCTGTCGTCGATCCTATCCTGCCTGGTTCTTGTCTTCCACATCCACTTGATCTTGCCTCGGCAAGCCAGCAAGGAGGATGGACCAGCACGCACCTCGTTCAGCTGACTAAAGAGCGCCGTGCTCCAGATCCAGGCTGTCTCATTGGCTGACGAGGTTCGCCGTCAGTCGCGCCGACTCATTAGGAACTGAGCACCTGCTACTTGACTCTGCGTCTAGATTACTATTCCATTTTTTGAATGAGTAGAAGTAATCCTCAAAAGATAGAATGCCCACATAAAGTGTACGAATCAGGCGGGGACAATTTAATTTTGATTTTTTAATTTTCTTTTCTGCGTCTGCCACGAGGAGGCGTTTGAACCCCCTCCCTCTCACTCCGTTCCCACCTCCCCTTTCTCCGCCCTTCTCCAGCTTTGTTGACCGACGTTTCATTGCGCACACTGTGCCGGAAAGTCGACATTGTCCTGAGACCCTGCTCGGTACATGCAGTTTCCCGCCCGCCTAGCCCCGCGACATGACTTCTCGACACACCGGGGGAAAAAAGAATAGAAGGGGAGAGAGGGGGGGGGGAGGAAGAGAGGAGGGGTCCGGCATAGGTGCCTAGGCAGACAAGCTTGTTCTGTCGCCTTACCCCGGATTTTCGCTACCTCCCTTTTTGAACGCCTCCACGTGCAACATGCTCGTAGCCTGGGTTCTGGGTCCAGAACAAGCTGGCAGCAGCGACATTCTGCCAGCCCCGCGAAACACACGGTTCGAGATGATGTGGCCCGTGATGGATACCTGATCTTGGGGCAGCGCACCGATCATTTCGCCGCACCATTACGTCTTCGTCAGACACCTGTTCTGCAGGTTCTCCCATGACCTACGACAATGAACTGCCTGCACAGTGACAAAAGAGTCGCTCTGCATCTGCGTTCGGCGCAAGTAGTGACAATCGCGACCATTCTGAGAATTTGCCTTGATGATCAGCGACTGCGCATTGCATGCCAAACATGAGAAAGAAGCCTGTCTTTCTCTCGTACAGCAGTCTAGAGTATCATACAGGCTTGCAGATCTATGTATTCCTGTGACCGTCCGGCGCGTGGTACTCTGGCCAATTGACACATGCCAGAGGCCGCATGTTCATGACAATTCTTCAGGCTTGCCAATCACCAACGTCTCTGTTGCTATTGGACAGCCTTTTGTTGCTTCAGCTTCTCCTCAAACTTGGCGAATTCTTGCAGGGCGATCTCTTCTTCTTGGTCTAGAATTTGGTGCACGCCCTGGACTTCCTCAATCTTAATGTAGGAAGTCAGTTAGCGATTTGAGTTTCGATTTTTTCCCAAGTTTTTCCGGAAAATATTTTTGTCCTCCTTCACACACACGAAAGATGTGCGTCTTCTAGAATAGCAGGTTTCTTTTTTTTTTTTTTTTTTTTTTTTTTAAAAAAGGAAAGAGAGCAAGAGGGCTTTAGTTCAACTCACATAGTGCATCAGCATGCCTTCGATGCCATTTTTCAAAGTCACCGTGCTCGAGTCGCATGTTCTGCAAGCTCCGCGCAACTTCAGCTTGACATATCCATCCTCAAAGCCGCGATATTCAATGTCCCCACCATCCTCTTGGATAGCAGGTCGGATCCTGGTCTCTAGGAGCTCTTTGATCATGCCGACAACCTCGCTGTCATTCTCATTGTATGCCAAGCTGTCTTCCTCTGCCGCCATGTCGCCTTCTTTGCGTTCGGCGACATGAACAATCTTCTCGCCCGAAGTAATTGCCTCCGTGATGAGGGAGAATATCTCAGGTCGGACATGCGCCCAATTGGCGTCACTGGCCTTGGTCACGGTGATGAAATCCGCGCCGTAAAAGACTGACGTGATGCCGTCAATGTTCATCAATTTTGCCGCCAGAGGAGACGGATGTGGTGCCGAGATGGTCGATCTGGGATTCAAATACTCGATGAATGGCGTGCTCAGGTCTTCCGGCACGACACGGTGATTGGGGAGAAATTTCAGAGCGTCGGGATTTGGTGTGTTTTCCGTCTGGATGAATATACTGCGGGTGCCGCCTGAAGCCAGAGCTGGCAATGCGATTCGGTGGGAGATGACTGGTCGTCGAGATGTGCCGAGACGCCCACCCATACTTAAGGGCTTGAGGTCAACCATGATCCTGTGCGTGCTGAGCTGGCGAGTCCATCGCGACGAGCATCGTGCTGCTCGAGTGGGCGGCAGGGAAAGGCGAGACAAAGCTCTCGGTATTGTGGGCGAGGAAGATGCCGCCATTCTATGGTTCAGTGTCCGGAAGACCTGCTTCGTTTTCCTTTGGGTATGGGTTAGCTTTGTGTTGTTAGAAATGCCAAAAAAAGAAAAAAACAACGTACTTAAGATGAGAGGCGGCGTCTTTGTCTTAGAGTTGGAGTGTCTTGTTGCCGCCATTACTAATGGGGCGCGTGTACTGGTTTGGCGCTTGGTTCCACTTTAATTTTGATGCCACTCTCAGTTGTGTGTTCATTCACCTATCAGGATTTCACGCCTTTTGATATACGTCAAAATAACCAAGACACGATAACGCAGCGTCCAGGCACGTCATTATTATGGTATCACCCTTTGCTCAAACTGGTATCTTTAGGCAAGACTTTACACGGAATGGGTCTGAAGCAGTCCTCTCCAGAGGCTGATGCAGGAGCTGATGCAGGGAGCAAAGACGAGAACCACGAGAAAGCACAACACCAATCTCTGGGTCCAACAAACGCCTCCATCACCACCGATAGCAGCTTTCAAGTGCAGCAATCATCTTTGCCCATCCTGCAAGAAGCGCCGGTAGCACCGACTCTCCAAGCCAAAATTCTTTGCGGGGTCTGCGACACTACGCAGTCAAAATACAAATGCCCTCAGTGCTATTTGCCCTAGTGCGTACCCGTGAGACCTCGAATCCGCTCGCAGATCTTGCTGACCAAGACATAAAGCTGTTCAGTCGCTTGCAACAAAGTACACAAACAGAATCACCCACACGAGACGAAAATCAAATCTCCTGCAAAAGTCCATACTGCAGAAGTCGCCGTTGGTACACCCGACTCTCATGAGCTCCCCCCCGATCCCACAAATCCTTTTCGCGCCCTCGATTCGTCAGAGAAGCTGCAGCACTTGCTTCGCAAATACCCGGGCCTCGGACAGCAGTTATTAGACATATATGCTGCTACACAACCACCACAAGAAGCTCCCGACAAGAAAATACCAGCATCACTTATGCGAGGTGTCGCCCGGAAAGATGCTTGGAATTATGACGTTGGGATCAAAAATGGAAAGGCTGCTCTGCAAAAGGCCCGCAGAACTGAGGGAGAAGCAGGCGATGGTATTCGAGAGTACTCGGAGCTGATACTGCATCTGACTAATGGCCAGGACGATAGAAGCCATGTCTCAACGCTTTTGCAGCAGAAGGCCGCCGAGGAGGACAGCAAGTTGATTGAGCAACTAATGACGCAGGAAAGACGATAGGCTGGCGCCAAAAAGATCAAGTGCCGGTGCCGTGAAAGAAAGAAAAAGAAAAGGAAAAAGAAAAACGAACTCAACCACGTCGACAACGCTTGCTTCAATCATATGCATTACATCAACGAATGCTGTCTTGGATCTACTCCTCCTCCCCCCTTTCCCCAACCCTGAACTGCAATCTTCATGCATCATTCCTTCAGGTAGGTGCCCCGTGCCTTCTTTCATTTTTCAACATTGCTCACTGCAGCTAACGCTGGATTCCATAGAAAGAAAATGTTCTTTGTCGGTATGTGCTGCTCCATTTCTGCCCCGGCTTTCCAGGCAGGCAGGTATGACGAGTTTCTTATGTCTGCAATATCGCTCAACGTTTCCCATGGCCTCTTGAGGCACATCCCCAAACCCCGTTCCTATCATCCAGATACTGCTATTTCATCGCCTTGGGTCCAGTCGACTCTGTGCTCGTTTGGATCACCCAAGATATCTGGCCTCCCCGGCGCCAAGAAAGCAGCAATCTTACCCAACGCGTCTACAATATGCGGCTCCCTGCGAGCCGAGAGGCGTCCTGTACTCATCCGCCTGTTGTCGTGCGTCCAATCGTCCTTTGAGCCCGAGTTCATGCGAGCATGAAGTATCTGATGGTTTGCCAAAGGATCGTGGCCCAGATACTGCTCCGCAGTGGTAGGCAGATTAAACTCATGGAGCATGTTTCGCTCAGAACGTCTTTCGCGCATGCTCTGGGCCCTTCTGATGGCAAGCTTGTGTATCGGTCCCATTTCAGCGTTCGTGTCAACAGTCGTTGTCAGAGTAAACTGGGAGGCGGCCACTCGGGGAACATAGGGCTGACGACGCTCATCCTTCGTGTCCTTGTCATTGCTGCTTATCGACTTGTTCGAGTTGGAGCGTCTCGGCTTGTCTTGTGACGATGCATCTGCTTGTATCGGCAGCTTGTCACGCCTCTCGCATGCCGTCGTGTTTCGTTTCATTATACCAGAGGCATTTGATGATGCGGCATGGTAGCCTGGTTTCGATTGCCGGTTTGAGGTAGAAGGCTTGCTGTTTGCTTCCGCCTCGGCTCCTTGACGCTTGTGCCCGACCGTTTGTGCCTTGCGCTCTGCCAGAACGACAGACAGTCTTCTTGTGAGCTCCTGGGCATCAACGGGCCGGGATTGACTTAGTCGCAGACTAGGCTTGATGGGCACGTCCAGGGGGTTGGTCTTTGGCCAGACTGACATCTGCCGATCTTTCACATAGCCAACGTTTGCCAGCATTCTGCCTATCGGTGTACTGAAAGTGAGAGATGAATCTTTGGATGGACAAGGAGGGAAAAGGGCTCAGCAGCTCGGAAGGGGGTATCGAGATATACAACAAATTCACAGCCACGAAAGTCAAGTCAGTTATATTGCGTCCGTCCCGGGAAGACTTTAAATACGACAAGACACCAGAGCAGGGCCCTCCTTGGAGGTCGAGGCGGTCCGGCGGTCCGCCTGAACCAGTCTGGTCTCCCTGCATGTCTCCATGTTTTCTTCGGACACGGATGCATGTTTACACAGATGCAGGAATGCAAGCTCGGCCAATGCAGTCGCATGCTGGGCTGAGCACACATGCGCACGAAACGCTCAAAAGTTTGGGGAACGCGCATGACGACATTAACTGTCGTCAGCTGGACATGTGGCTAACGGTTAAGAGCTGTGCTCGAGCCGCGCCTCGGGAAGCAGAGGAGAGAAGAGAAAGCAACAACGTGAAAACCCTGCATAGACCCAGATGTCTTGCTCTGACCAGGTTCGACGTCAATGAACCTGGCCAGGCTACCTTGCTCACACTTCCGAGGTGCTTGGCAACGGAGGACCGCTGGCGCCAGACGCGTCGAGACTCTGAGCCTGCCAGGCCACCATTCAAGGCATCCATCCATCAAGGAGCCACTGAACAGTCGGTTCCGTGCCATGCCACGGTGGTTGGTCGATGGACGGGGGCACGCGATCCCCTTCGCAGGGGAGGGTCACGGGGGGGTGGGGAGAGGGGATTTTCGATCCGTAAGGCAACATTGAGCGGGGGACCCCGGACCTACAGATACAAAAAAAATGTATGAGCAGTCGATTTGCGGAGTACGTACATACGTACTTGTACGTGCCTTCATCTCCCCTTCATCTCCTCTCCTCTCTACTCATCCGTACGCAGTCTTGCTCAGTTCAGGCCCACTCGGATTCCTTGTTGAGGGCACATTCGCGATTCGTTAGTTTTGAGCTCAATGCCCTGGGATGTTTCGGGTCCTTTACTCCGTAAACACAAAGCTAGAGTCGAGACTGGTATTCGCAAGGGGTCAGGAAGGTGGTTCGAGCTGAGGGAACGAATGATGGGACTGGGCTATTGTGGCATGTACTTAGTAACGTATGCAGTACTCCGTACGCGACGTTTAGTACATACATACATATGTGCCGACGATCAGATGTAGTGACACCCTCCCGACGCATCATTGTCTGGAGATTCGAGAAGCAAGATGTGGGGGAGAATCGGAGCTGTCTCAGTGGTCCAGAGGCTGGCACGCGGTCCGATGCAATATTCCCAAATCGCCAGTTTCCGCGTCGGTGAGGCGCCAGATCACCTGAGCTGGGCGAGGGACCACGAGGAACCACGAGGAGGAACTAGCGCTGGGACTTACTTCATTCGAGCCCAATTGTCTCGTCTTTTTCTCGGCAGAACTCGTTCCCAGGACACTCGACCGACCCTTGACGGACTTTTGGCTGTTCCCAGGACAGGGGTGTTATGCGGATGGTGCGGACGCCTACGAGGCATAGGGCATGGGTAGTGGATCTGATTGAGTCCTAACTGAGCCTGAGCCTAAGTCTGAGCGACTGCTCGGGATCTGGTGGGGCCCAGCCGGGACAGTTTGATCGTTGACGGGCGGGAGTGAGGGCAAGTGGCCATCGAGCGGCCGGAATCCCCTTATTGGGCGGGCAGCCAGGGACGAATCGAATCTACGTAAAGCGGTATGACAAAGGGTTTTGGCCGCCAAACATCGCTGCTAATACCTTTAAGCGGCACAAACATCGGTTAGAATACTACGATTAGGATACTACCTACCTCTATACCTACCTCTACTAGATATCTACAGTATCCTGTATATACCTACCTTTACTAGGTAGGCAGGCACCCTTAGTATCTTGATAGATGTTTTTGGCCGCCTGGGGTCTGGCGGCCAATCCTTTGTCATACTACTACTGTAGTGTAGGTCGATTTCTGATTTCTTTTTTTCCTTCTTTTTTTTCTGATTCTCATTTAAAATAGCTATATAATTACATGGTGACACAAAGTTAACAAAAAATATATATAAAAAAAAAAGAAAAGGAAAGGAAAATCTGCTGCTATCACACAGAAAGTGCGGTGTAGCGCGCGTAGGCTCCGCGATGCGCAGCGCAGTCTTGCTGTGGATTATCATGGATACAAGACACGTCCGTGCAAGACACGATGGTAGATGTCCTTTCCTTGAACTGACTGCCGGTCTTTCCTGCTGTCCCAGACGACCAGACGGATGCGAGAGCGTCCAAAAAGAGTCGCTTCATGTTTTTTCTCCCTTCCTTTCTTTTCTTTTTCTTGTGTTTCTTGGCCCTTTTGACGCTGCAGGTTGGTGCAGAATACAGGTTCTGGAGGCAAGATTCGCGGCAACAAGGCCATCGTACGATTGTCAGCTGTAAGGGAGAGAAGCAAGTTTTTTTTCCTTTTTCCCTCTCAAAGAAATTGAGGCAGCCAATCGTTCGCGGCGCTTTTGCATCAGCAGTTGAGGGGCAAATCAAAACAAAGCAAGCACAAGCACGTGAACATGCCAATCTCAGGTAGGTCAAGCCACAGCTAAGTCGGCGCCACGGCTCGCTCCGTCGCGAGGTTTTAGTTACGTTGCACTTGGCTTGCCGGCCTCGTAAAAGCCACCTGCGCCCGCGTGGCTTCACAAACCATTGGACAGGCCCAAGACGACAGATGCCCATGAATCCCCCTCACCTCTCAAGTCAGCTTCTCTGGACGGGACGAGCAGAAATCTGCTGTGCATCCCTTCCGGCATCTCTCTCCATCCTCCTCACGCCATTGCTTCGGTACTGCTGCTCTCTCTGGTCCATGTAACTTTCAAGCTTCTTCCCACCCGTCTTGTCTCCATCGCTCGCTGGTGAGCCGCGAATGAGATGATGGCTTCGTACAGTCCCAGGCCCCGTAGGAACTCGGACCGCCCCGCGTCTCTGCCAAAAGCCTCGGTTCTCTTTGGCCACCACGGGCCCCTATCACGACCACGACATTCGTCAGCAGCTTGTTGGTACGGTCCTAGCGGCAACATCCTGCTTTCCAAGATCCAACTCAACCGGCCCGAGCATCTTCTTGGGTTAATCACGATTCTCCTCTCCTCGCTGCCGTCAATTGCCCCGTCACGTCACGACGACCCCTCGACCGAGCTGGAGACAAAACCAATGACGACGGCGGCGACCACAACAAGCCCGCGTGCACATCTCCTCGTCGAGAGTCTTTGGTTGACCCGTAGGTACCTACTCCGTACAGACCAGACAACTCCATTGTTCCATCTGCCCCACTTGAGCTTTCCTCAATTGACCCGATTGGGTTCATCTCTCAACACCCACGAGCAAAGAGATGCCCTCCAAGGGCCCCGAATGAATGACATACATATGCTGACGACGATGATGCTTGCTTGCAGACACGTCCCCCGTCCGCCATGGATAATCTCATCGTTGCCATCATCGGCGCTGAAGCTGTTGGCAAGTCCACCTTCATCCAGCAGATTCTGGGCTTGCCTCGTCCGCCCGCCGTCAATTCTCTTCGGGTTTCCATGGAACTTGATCACGCTACACACATAGCGACCCTTGTCGAGCTGCGCATCGATCATGTACAGTTGAAGCCATCTCAACCGATACAATGGCCCAAACAGAGCAACGGCAGCACCATGCCTCGTCCAAACGCCGCCGTGGTGCTTTACGATGTCATGTCCGAAGGATCCATTCGCAAGCTTCCACAACTGGTCGGTACGGACTTGGCCTGCCCCCTCCCATGAAAGCTGATGTATGAACAAGGCGAACTAATGCCAATTCCCCTTGCTTCGCTCCTTTCCACAGCTGCTCTCGCCAACGCCGGACTGCCTGCTATCCTTGGGGCATGCAAGTGTGATAATCCGGAGGATGACTGGGAGGTAGATGCCGACGACTTGGCCAACCACCCATTCTTCAAATCCTGCGCTGGTCATTACAGTATATCAATGGACAGGCCGGAAGCGTCCCGAGTTGTCCTGCAGGGCGTCATTCGAAGTGCTATTGGGCGTAGACGAGGTAGGTTTGATGCTCAACATTCGGCCCGTCGCTCGTTACTGACAACGCAGTCGTAGAGGAGCATGCCGAGACTGTTCTGCGAAGGCGGACGCAATCTGCAGTCAATCTCGAAGCTTCAAAGTCAAATGTCAGCCGGCCGGCCAGCGGGCACAGCAAATACAGCCCAGCCAGCTCGGACCTGTCTATCTTGCGAGCGTCCCCCTATCAGCGGCGAGGCAAAGATCAACCGACGCAGAACTCAACAACAAAACCCCAACCAGACGAGCACGCACCGCAGCTCGACGAAAAGAGCGCAGCATCTGCCCACGCCAAAGGGCGCTGTCAAAAGTTGACGCAAAACACCCGTTCCCTAGGCACATGTTCCGCAACGGACAAGCTAACACCAAATTCATTTCTCGACGTTGGCGAATTCGACTCCTCTGAATCCGACAAATGCTCTGACGACGTGCCAATTCTTCAGCGAGGCGATGACGCCGTCATCGAGAAGCCCGTTGTCGCGGGCGTCACATTCGACGAGCTGGTGGATCGACTGCTCGCACCGCAATTGTCAAGGGTGGACAATAATTTTTTCCATACCTTTCTGTGTCTCTATCGGAAGTTCGCGGCCCCAGGCGAGTTGCTTTCAACGATAATCCTCCGAATGAACAGAGTGAAGGACGACAAGGCGGCCCATTATCTCACCAAGACGGCTACACAGCTCCGAATCATTGAGGTTGTGGCCAAGTGGGTGTCAATGTATCCCGGCGATTTTGCGAGGCCTGCGACTAGACGTACTCTAGAAGACTTCATCAAGTGTTTATCGACGGAGCCGATTTTCTCAATTGCCGCTCAAGAAATGCGGCGCAACCTGCACCTGAATGTCATTGAGGATGATGATACTGGTTGGGCCAACTCGGACGACCTGGGCGGCGACGAGAATGCCAGCGGAACACTGTCAAAGGAGACAAGTGAGCTTTTGTCGAGGTTCGCCGCTACGCAAGTTGAGAGCGACTCCGCTGAGATATCCGGGGACTCCAGCAGACCTCCGAGCGACAGGGGAGGAAGCAAATTCGGCGGTTCCCTCCAATTCACTTCCCACGAAAAGTACGAGAGGGAAGCATTGCTCCTGGAGCCATCCGGTCATTTGCCCATGAACAAGTTTCGTTACCATATTTTCATGGACATTCCCGACGATGATTTTGCCGACGAACTCACGCGGATTGATTGGACCATGTTCTCCTCCATCAGGGTCCGCGACTTTGTCCGCTACGTCAGCTTCTCTGTAGCCCAAAGGGCCGAGTGCAAGAGCTTGCGCAATGTTCATCGGATGATCAAGCACTTCAATCACATTGCCAAGTGGGTGGTGAATATGATTTTGTTACGAGACAAGGCCAAGCACCGAGCACAAATGCTCGAGAAATTTATGAGCATTGCCTTGAAGCTGCGACAGCTGAACAATTACAACGGGTTGGCGGCGGTGCTGGCGGGCATCAATGGGACCGCGATCCACCGGTTGGCACAGACACATGCTCTTGTTTCGGCAGACGCGCAGAAACGATTCGCAAGGTTGGTCATCCTGATGGGCACACACAGGAGCCATTTCGCCTACAGGCTCGCATGGGAGAACTCGTCCCTGCCACGAATACCTTTCATTCCCCTGCACAAAAGGGATCTGATCTCAGCCGACGTGGGAAGCAAGACCCTGGTCGGGCCCGGTCACGACCGTATAAACTGGAAAAAGTTTGAGGTGCTAGGCGAAATCCTCCTGCCTATTATGAAAAGCCAAGGGACAGCCTATCCCAACCTAGCCAAGCACGACACAGCTAGAGATCTCATCCTTGGGTGCCGCATGCCCATGGACGACGAGGTATGGCTACCCTTCTCTCTCTCTCTCTCTCTCTCTCTCCGTCCGCGTGCGGGTGCAAACAACTTGATCATGAGGGATCGAGCTCCGCTGACTTTGTTCGCTGCAGGAGATTTATCAACGTAGTCTTCAAGTAGAGAGCAACTCGTCAAGGCCAGCAGAGCCCAGTAGCAGGAAGAAATTTCCTTGGTGGGGAAGCTAGGACGGACATTCAATGACCGGTGCAATTGACGTGACAAGATTGGGCGAAAAGGTTAAGAGAGAAGAGGAGAGGAGAGAGGAGGCAACAGTGGGGAGGGAAAAAGGAAAAAAGAACTATTGCGCATGATAGTCTCCTATTGACTAGAGTGAGAACTTTGTACATCCTCTGTCATGTTCTCTTTTTGTGTTCGATTTGGCTATCCTCTGTTTTTAAGTAGAAGGTTAACCTCTGCTCGAAGCAGTACGAGTGACGAGTCAATTGTGGTCTCGGACCACCAAGCTTTGCATCAACTGAGGCGCGCCTGCCAAAAAGGGGAAAACAGGGCATCTGGCTGCAAGTTCAGTGCTGCAAGAGGCAGGTGCAATGCACATGTCTGTTCATTTATTTGCACCCCAAAGAGGCTCCAGTAGAATGACATACATTTTCAAGTCAATTCCCCGTTTGATATCCGCGGCACAGCACCCGGATTGCCGTGACGGAGACGATGCAAGAGTGTTCGATATCGCTACCCGGTTTCCAAATCAAACACGAAACAGCAAACGTTACCCTGGCTGCAGCAGGCCGCCTCGAGCTTGCCGTTCCCGTTTCTTGTGACGCTCCTCGAACCATAGCTCGGCTCTATGACATGATTCGGGCATGCGATTTATGGATTGCGAGAACGAAGCTGTGCCAGTTGCACATTGACATATCAATTGACAAGATCCCAGTGGTCCACGAGAACAATTTGAGCCGCGCTCAAGACATCATTCTCACATGTCCGGTAGGTCAATTTCAAGCAAACTAGATGCTTGAGCATGGATAGGGGGAAGGGGACTGAGGGACTAATGGATGTCAGGTATGGGATCGTCTGGGACTCCGACTCTTGAGACGCCAAGAGATGCGGAGTTCGACGAAAAATCGACTTTCTTTTTCAATTCAACACCCTGATCTGTCTTCTGCCCTGGTACCGCCTCAAGCCGTCGCTGTGGCGACATTCATTTCCGTTTCATACCGCATCCATCTCTCTATTCCAAAGAATAAGCAGAGCGCCAACAAAAAAAGGGCGCAGCGGGAAGGGGAACCGCGGCCAGCGCGCCGCAGCATGGTCACAAGATCCGTGACCAGAAGGTCCGAGTGTATGGACGCAGTCTATGGTGGTCTAGGGCTTGATGATCAGAAAGCAATTGACAGATTCGTGATGGAAATGAATCTAGATGGCAAGCGGGGGATAACTCCCGGCACCGCCTCGAGCAAGAGGCGAAGACATGATGTGCTTGCAGACGATTTGTTGCATTCCGCTCATAGCAGGGATCTTCTCCATGCGTGTCTGGAGAGCGTGCTGCTTGGTGTCAAGCGATGTCCCAAGACGCTATCGTTTTTGAAGGAAAACTCGGTCAGCCCACTGTCGCGGCTGGCTCCCGGAGTCTTTGACGTGCCGTATCTGGAGGTGGGATATGCCCAGAGAGTCTCGGAGCCATGAAGAGCACATGTTGACTGTCCGGCCAGGATCTAGCCGCCAGGAGAGGGTTGCTCGCTACGACGGCAGCCTCGCTTGCAAGAATGGTCCATGCCGAGTCTCCCAGGCTTAGAAGAATGGTCGAGAGCCTGGCGTTGACTTCAAATCTGCAGGGCCTTGGGAGCACAGCCCAAGTGACACCGGCGCAAGCTGATGTGGTGGTGATGGGCATGGAACGAAACTTGTGGGCGATCATGAGCTCGGAGGTGTATGGTGGAAAGGGACCAAGATGCAGTAAGGCTGCTTCAACATCAAAGGGGGCATCTAAATGATACGGACGGTATGTCATGTTACAGAGGGGCTCTTGAGCAGATTTCGCCCGAGTCCCGAGTCCCGATTTTGACATGATGTAAGAGGCCGAGGCGTATCAATTGAGAGAAAGTCCTAAATGACGTGCGGGTTTTTTAACGTTGAAATTGTAAAGTACAAGTGTCGTGGCGCTCGCACTAATCCGTTGAGGTTTGGGCAACAATTGGAAAAAAATGGAAAAAAAAATATAAAGTAATAAAAAAGAGAAGAGAGCGAGAGATAAGAGAGTCAAAAGGTGTCTAGGGGCCCGGTCCATGATTTGATTTTATCAAGTTTAGGTATCAAGGAGGAGCGAGCGCAGTTTGACAGGTCAAAGTTGTTTTGCCGGGCAGTTGGGTTCCTGCTAGCCCAAGAACAATGTCGACTGGGATGCTTTCCGGGCTGCCTCTCCCTCCGCACCGGGCCCCGAAGCCTTTTTCCCCTTGCCGGACTTGTGCTCGGGCTTCATTGTCGCGAAGTGGATGAACCAGATGAGCAGACATTCAAGGCTGAGGCCGACGATGACGGCAATCAGGTTGCTGAAGAGGGCTGGCTGGTTATTGAGGACGGCGACGGCCTCGCGGGTGCCGCCGACTTTGAGCAGCCAGTCGAAGCCGGCCATGCTTGGCAGTGAAAGCGATGCAATTGCGATGCGAGGGCTGGAAGAGAGGAGCACTTTGCATGTAACAAGACAAAAAAAGATGAGGTGAGATGAGCTAGGAAATCGGGAAAACAGTCAAATTGGGGGAAAAGAAAGGAAGAAAAGGAAGGAAGAAAAGGAAGGGAAGACAAGACAAGACAAGACAAGACAAGAAACGAGAGACGATGTATTCACTACGAAGAGCGCGAGGATCATTTGATCTTCTTATGGCGAGGCGTGGGCCACACTCAAGCACCCGAGGTCCCAGCACCTGCAGGAGCGGCCGTCCTGAGACGTTCGTTTCATGAGTTGCTTGGGCAGACTTGGGACGGCTTGGGTACGGCGTGACATGCTGTCCTGGCTTTACTGTATACATGAGCCCATCGAATTTTGTTCGGCCCTTGCTGATTGCGACGTGGTATGATTCCGGGATGCTGGAAATTTCGATTCGGATTCTTTTTGAATTGAGAGGGAAGAGCAGTTAAATCGTCAGCGGTAAGGGGGGCACGTGCTCGCTCATGTGTCACATCACGTGCTAAAGAAGCTGTGCAGGAGCAAGCTCATCACGCTAGACTCGATTGGGGTCGGCCGTCTCGTCAATTGGCGACGATCCCCTATGGGCCAGGAATTTTTCAAGACTTGTTGAAGCAGCGTTGGCAAAACCTCCCACGACGTCCAGAGCGTCCCCTCCGTCCTGCCGGTCATGGTTGCCGCACGTCCGGCGCATGGCCTTCTGAGCAGGTGTCTCGCCTCGGCCTCGGCCCGGCTTGCTGCTGCTGCACGCCAAGGGCCATGCCACCATTTTCACAGCTCAGCACCATGCTGGAAGCGACGGTCACGGTTTCGCAATGTCAAGGCCGAGGAGATGGGGCTCTTGAACCCCTCAGAGATGGCAAGATATCGAAAAGAAAAGTTGCCCGACTACACCGAGGAGGAACTGGAGCTCCTCAAAGACAAGTACACGCCCCAACAGCTCGAGGCCCTGCGAGCCGGCGAGGAGGCCATCGATCCGGATGACATGATCATCCAGGGGCGACTCCGGGACGATCCGTACCGGCCGACCTATATTGAGGACTACACGGTTCTCGACCCCAGATACGACGTGCGGATGAGACCTCAGGTCACCCCACGGGAACCCGAGTGGCCGAACCGCAACGACTGGGTTGATAGTTACGGGAGCAAGATGGCGCAGCTGACTGACAAGAAGACGAGCGATCAGCTCACGCGGGCCATGGTTCGTGCTCTGCGGAGGGTCAAGGAGAGCAACGGTGCCGACTTTATCGACCTCACGGAGGAAGAGCTCAACGATTTCGAGGACAACCCGGACCTACTGAAGAAGTACCTCGCCGAGGAAGAGGGCGAGGGGGAAGGGGAAGTCGGAGGTCGAGGGGCACGGCGTTCGGACGCGAGCACCGACTCGGAGTCTCAACTGTTGACGGCAGAACAGGCCAAAAGACTCGACGAAGCGGTGGATACCGAGTGGAAGAGGGAGCTGGACGCGCTGACTTCGACGACGGACACGAGCGAGGTGGAGCCGAGCAATCTGGAGCTGCTGGCAGACGGGCCAGCCGGGGCCAGCCGGGCGTACTCGGCGGAGGCGCCGGAGCTGGGCAAGGTGCCCGGGGTCGAGGGCCTGTACAAGTCGGCGGCGGACCCCGAGGACGAGGGCCAGGACGACGGCGGACACTACCAGGAGATCAAGCGGCTGACTGGCATGACGCTCAAGGAGATCCAGTCCATCTATCGCAAGGTGCTGGTGACGCGGTGGGTGTCGAACCAGACGCGTCTGGGCAAGGTGCGCAGCACGTCTGTGGTGGCGATTGCGGGCAACGGCAACGGGAGGCTGGGCATGGGCATCGCCAAGTCGACCGAGGCAGGGCTGGCGGCCGAGACGGCGCAGCTCCTGGCGATCCGCAACATGAAGCCCATCAGGCGGTACGAGAGGCGCACTATTTTCGGCAAGGCCAAGGCCAAGGTGTCCGGCACCGTGGTTGAGCTGTTTTCCCGTCCTCCAGGTACGTCTGCCACACACATACACACACACACACACACACAACTTGGCCGTTCTGGTCCATGCTGACTCGACTTGACCACAGGCTTTGGCCTTCGCTGCCCTCACCGCATCTTTGAAATGTGCCGGGCGTCAGGGATCCACGACATCCACGCGCGCATGCCGCGGTCCAAGAACCCGATGAACTCGGTCAAGGCCGCGTACGAGGCGCTCACGAACCAGGTTGATCCCGAGGAGATTGCGATTGGGCGCGGCAAGAAGCTGGTGGATGTGCGGAAGGTGTATTACGGGGGGGCAGTATTCTAGCAGCGGCAGCAGCAGCGGCAGCAGCAGCAGCAGCGTCCTCTCGGTGTAGAAATCTCGAATGTACCAATGTATAAGAGAGAAGATGTGGGATGTCGTATACGTGTCCGTGTCCGGGGCTTTTCTCACTCTTTTATTTTTTTGTAACCCATTCCACACAGACTAATCCCCTCCCCCTTGACCAAAGAAATTTAAAGAGAGAAAAAAAGGGGTATCATGATGTCAACACACATTAAAAAAAAAAAAAAAAAAAAA